>JARDYH010000001.1:286762653-286970153 GCA_029215795.1 Anniella stebbinsi
GAGAGGCGGGTTATAAATAATAATAATAATAATAATAATAATAATAATAATATTGCTTGGTTGGCAGGGAAAGAACCAGCGAGCAAGTAGGCAGTGGCATCTCCTGCTCCTCCTCACCACCACTGTTGCTTGGGCCAGAGGGAGAGGCAGCTGATCAAACAGATTCCAGTGGTGAAGACTGGAGCACCTCCAGTCAGTGAACCCCTGCTGTGGTATGGATCCTTGGGCAAGCGCCAATCATGCCTACCATTGATGTTGGGCCCTGATTCCAAGCCCTTCTTTCCCAACACCCCTTGCCTTCCTCTAGAGCCAAGTTCTTCCATCTAAAAGGGGGCTGTTTAGAGGCACTGAAGTGAACTGAAATGTCACCTAAGAAATAGCAGACAAGCTAGGAGGCCTGTTTGAAAAGAAATGGCCTGTTTTACTTCATGTCAACAATGCTAATACACTGTTGCAACAATGACTAAAACTGTCGAATAGTATCATCTGTGGCAACTGGTCAGTTAGAATGTTTTTTTAATTGTGACTTGGATGTGCTTATCAGCTTCTCTTTGTGACATCGAAAAGACAGCAAGGGAAACACATGGAGACATTGTCCTTGAGGGAAAGGATTAATCATCAGTGAGTGAGCAGACCTTAGCAGATGGTCAGCTATGCTTTCCTGAAGTCATTCCTTCTACCCACCATTCAGTGTCACTGCCAGATACAAGAAGAAGTGTTATCTTGACATTCAACATCTTTATAATAAAATCACTAATTGGCGACTAATACCAAAGTCTCCCGAGCTGTAAAATCTCAGCAGTGAGCTTCCATTTAATACATACTTCTTTCAAATTCTGCCCTTCCTCCTTTCCCCTGTAGGAATGTTATCATTTAATTATCGTTTAGAGTATGTCTATTGCAGACTTCAGGCTTAGCTTTTATTTCTTTTTTCTTTTTTTTTCTTTTTTTGGAATCACATTTTAAAAAAAAAAATTAACAGAGGAAGGACGCTTTTTTAAATCATATTTTTAATTGAACTCTTTGACTTGAAATTCCATTGGAGTTTTCTTCTCAGTTATTTGGCAACTCAGAAACATTTGTCAAAACATATTAGCACTTTGGGCGGTAAAAATACGTGTTTTATGAAAGCTGCAAATGTGTCAGCATTGGACATTTGTGAAATTTCCATGGGTTATACAGGATTCTTCCCCCCCACCCCCCAACAACTTCCTCTTCTCATTTTGTTATTTCTAGCCAGGAGCGTCCCATTACCATCAGTAGCTCCTTTTACATTTTTTTTAAAAGATAAATTCAGAAGCTGCTTTACAAAGAATGACTAATTATGGCAGTGATCTGAACGTGTTTAATCACATAAATATAATTTCGTTTTTAATTATATTCATGCCATTCCCTCCCAGCTCTGCTAGAATGTATTTTCGGAAAGTACACCAGGAAGGCCAGTTCCTGGTTCTCATTTACAATGGAGTAAAACTTGAATTCTCCACGAATATGAATGCAGGCGCAATGGTGATCAGAGAGGACCAGGCCTTCTGTCTTTTACTACCAATACAAATATTGGGCTATCAGCATTTAGTCTAACAGTGTTGAACTTTTTTAGGATCTATGTCAAGTTCCCCTGAAGACAGCAGAACATCTTCCACTCATTTTTAACGTGCAGTAGAGTAACCATTGGTTTCCTGGTTTTCTTTTTTCTTTTTTACCCCTTTCTTTTAATGTGTGGGAAATTAGATGAATATATTATGTCATAATATTATACATCCCAAAATGTTGGTAAATGGGTTTTTTTTCCCAGAGATTAGAGCATTACTGGAAAAAATAATGATTAACCTTTAAAATCAGATTGGCATTTCTTTTTTCTCCAAATGTAAAATTAATACGCATTTTTTAATCATTAGTGTAATTTTCAGGATGATACTTTTGTTCTTTTGGCTGTTGAACTGTTACGGCTGCTAGTAACCCTTCAAATTGTTTGCTTCATTCAAGCATTCTTTTCTGAATAATTCATTAGGCATTATTATCCAAGCGTGGAACACCTCATTTAGCACTGGTGATCTTTTCCTTATGTGTAGCTGACAGGCAATCAAAGTTTTTATCAGTGCAGAAAATTTGCAATTCAGAAATGTAGTTGCTGCAATTAGTAGCTATCAGGTAGCACAGGAAGGAGAGCTTCATAAAAAAAGAGAGAAAAAGAGAGAGGGAGGCAGTTGGATGAGCTCAACTGACATTCTGCACAAAAGTAATGGGTAAAACTAACCAGCTGTTTCTAAATTTACCAAATGGAACATTCCCCCACCACTACTATTTTCCCCTTCAGTGTAGAAGCTTTAATTAACTTTGTGCTATGTGGGGCTGCACAAAAGAAGTTATTAGGTGACAAAATGTTTGTCTTGCATTACTCTTCCCTTAAATTTGTGACTCAAATTTTGTAGTTTTATTTTTTTTTTACAGAGGGTTACATGCCACAATTTGATATATCACAAGGATGGGACAGAGATCCCAGAGTTTAAACTAGGAACCTCAGGAAGTATATCCAGCTACCTTGGACTGCATGCTCTGGCCCACGAATTCTCTTCAAGCATAGTATTGAATACGTGTGCAACATTGTTCCACTAAGGGCACAACCCTGTGTATGTTTAGTCCTATAATGCCCAGCATTCCAGGACTCTTGTCTGTCTAAACATGCATAGGATTGAGCCCTAAGATTGGCAAAAAATCTACGCCTATGGATTTCCCAAGCCTGGTAGAAATATGTCTGCCTTTGCAAGTCAAGAGAGTAGAATACCTTCTGACTTCAGGGCCCCTGAGCTGAAAATGTCTAGAATTGAGCCCACACCCAGTCTGGCCCTGACACCCAAAGTGAAGGCTCCATGTCCCAAAGTCATACCAGGGAATTTTAAAAGAGCCAGAGAGTCCCTTGCCCCCTTCCTTTCTGTTCTGCCTAAAGTAAAACTTCCAGAGTGTAGATGTCACAGAAGCCAATCCACACAACCAAATTGGGATATTGTGAATATTGGCAGATACTGAACTGCTTATCTGATTACTTCAGCTCTCAACTCTCTTTCCCTCCCTCCCTCTCTCTCTCTCTCTCTCTCTCTCTCATTTGTTTCAAAAGTTATTTCACATGATGTACAGTCTCAGGTTTTCATTTTGTCAACAGAAGAAGCAATCTTCACTCCAGGGGTGGAGAACCTCTTTCAGCCTGAGGGTGAAATTCAATTTCAGAGAATCTCTTGGGGACCATGTTCTGGTGTGGCTGTGGCCAAAGTCAAAGGGCTGGGGTCAAACGAGCAAAAATACCTGGAGGGCAAGATAAGGACCCCAGGAGAACTGACTTAAGCCCCTGGGAGTGAGGCCTTCCACCCTGCTTCACTCATAAATGAAGTCTGTGCCAAATGTTCTCTGACAGTCCTATATCAGTTTTCGGGTCAAAATTACTAGGGGTTTGCTCACTGCCTCAGAATTATCTGTTAACCTCAAACATCCACGGAGCATTCAATCTTCTTGAGCGGGGATTGGCCACTTCTAAACCCATCAATTAATATCAGAGCAGAGGCGTGCTTAATCAGAGATTCTAAAGTCTCTGAAATCATCCTACTTTCAGGCGTCAATGCTGTCTCCCTCTCCCCCACCCTCTCTGACTCAATCTCCATATTTGGAAGACACTGAGTGGGGTGAGAGGTAGCTTTGATATTGACATCTGTGGCTAACCAACTAGGAATTGTCACAGTGCTGTCTGTGACTGTAATTGGCTGCTGATTCTGGTGCGGGGGAAAGGGAGCACGTTTCTGCTCAGACTCATAGAAGTCAAGTGTGAAAGTGCTGCTGGGCTGGCTGGCCGGCATCTTGAATGAGTAAGCAGTGGAGCTCTCAGCTCTACATCAGCAAAGTAAATTGTGAAGGACATGGAGTTTCTGAAGGCCTTGATGCTTCCAGAGGAGGGACGGAGATGAGTTCATGTGTTGACATATTTCTGAGCTACTTATCTATTTAGTAGGGGTGTGCATCGGATCGGATCCGATCCACGATCCGAATCCGATCCGACCCAAAATCGGGAAAATCCGATCCGATCCGATCTGATCCGGACAACCTCCGATCCGATCCGATCCGATCCGATGAGGTCCGATCCGGATCGGACGCCATTTTGAATGCTTTTTCCCATAGCCAAGTATTGTTTTACAAAAACGCCTATAACTTTTTCATTTTTAAAGATAGAAGGATGAAACTTGGGCACATTGTAGACTGGTTAGGGGTAGTTATCTGTGAGAAATTTCAGAAAGATTGGTGCATGCATTTTGTGGCAATTAATTTTTTAATAAATACCCAGGAATGCCTATAACTTTGTCATTTTTAAAGTTACACACATGAAACTTTGCCACATTGTAGGGGGTACCTTGGGACCTATGTGTGTGAAATTTCAGAAACGTAGGTGCTTGTCTTGTGTGGCAATTAATTTTTAGAAAAATGGGTAGTAGTGGGGTAAATACAGTTACGCCTCCCATTTTTTTATTTTTGAAGATACAAACAGGAAACTTGGGCACATTACAGGTACCACTTGCCTTGATATGTGTGTGAAATTTCAGAAACATTGGAGCTTTCCTTGTGTGGCAATTAATTTTTGAAACAATGAGGAAAGAAACACCTATAACTTTGTCATTTTTAAAGTTACACACATGAAACTTTGCCACATTGTAGGTGGTACCTTGGGACCCATGTGTGTGAAATTTCGGAAACGTAGGTGCTTGCCTTGTGTGGCAATTAATTTTTTAATAAATACCCAGGAATGCCTATAACTTTGTCATTTGTAAAGTTACACACATGAAACTTTGCCACATTGTAGGCGGTACCTTGGGACCTATGTGTGTGAAATTTCGGAAACGTAGGTGCTTGCCTTGTGTGGCAATTAATTTTAGAAAAATGGGTAGTGGTGGGGTAAATACAGTTACGCCTCCCACTTTTTTATTTTTGAAGATACAAACAGGAAACATGGGCACATTACAGGTACCACTTGGCTTGATATGTGTGTAAAATTTCAGACAGCTGGGTCCAGGCATGTGGTGGCAAGGTATTTTTGAAACAATGAGGAAAGAAACGCCTATAACTTTTTTATTTTAAAAGTTAGAAGTCTGAACATTGCTCACTTTGTAGATGGGTTAGGGGTAGATATGTGTCAGAAATTTCAGAATTATAGGTCCAGGCATTTGATGGCTATGGAATTTTTAAATTACATGTTTCAAAAAAATTTCTACAGAGGCCAGGTCTTCCCCTCCCGCTTCCCGCGAAGAAAAGGAAACACTCTCTCGTCTCGATCCCTTTGATCCTTGCTAGTAGTAGCCATTACAGGGCTCGTGTTTCCTTTCCTACTTTCACTTTTCAAGCAGAACGGCTGAGCCTAGCTGAGTTTTGCAGCCATGCGTGCAAGGAAGGATCACTCTGGTCTCGATCCCTTTGATCCTTGGTAGTATCCATTACAGGGCTCGTGTCTGCTTTCACTTTGTACTCAAGCAGACACGAGCCCTGTAATGGATACTACCAAGGATCAAAGGGATCGAGACCAGAGTGATCCTTCCTTGCACGCATGGCTGCAAAACTCAGCTAGGCTCAGCCGTTCTGCTTGAAAAGTGAAAGTAGGAAAGGAAACACGAGCCCTGTAATGGATACTACTAGCAAGGATCAAAGGGATCGAGACGAGAGAGTGTTTCCTTTTCTTCGCGGGAAGCGGGAGGGGAAGACCTGGCCTCTGTAGAAATTTTTTTGAAACATGTAATTTAAAAATTCCATAGCCATCAAATGCCTGGACCTATAATTCTGAAATTTCTGACACATATCTACCCCTAACCCATCTACAAAGTGAGCAATGTTCAGACTTCTAACTTTTAAAATAAAAAAGTTATAGGCGTTTCTTTCCTCATTGTTTCAAAAATACCTTGCCACCACATGCCTGGACCCAGCTGTCTGAAATTTTACACACATATCAAGCCAAGTGGTACCTGTAATGTGTCCATGTTTCCTGTTTGTATCTTCAAAAATAAAAAAGTGGGAGGCGTAACTGTATTTACCCCACCACTACCCATTTTTCTAAAATTAATTGCCACACAAGGCAAGCACCTACGTTTCCGAAATTTCACACACACAGGTCCCAAAGTACCGCCTACAATGTGGCAAAGTTTCATGTGTGTAACTTTAAAAATGACAAAGTTATAGGCATTCCTGGGTATTTATTAAAAAATTAATTGCCACACAAGGCAAGCACCTACGTTTCCGAAATTTCACACACATGGGTCCCAAGGTACCACCTACAATGTGGCAAAGTTTCATGTGTGTAACTTTAAAAATGACAAAGTTATAGGTGTTTCTTTCCTCATTGTTTCAAAAATTAATTGCCACACAAGGAAAGCTCCAATGTTTCTGAAATTTCACACACATATCAAGGCAAGTGGTACCTGTAATGTGCCCAAGTTTCCTGTTTGTATCTTCAAAAATAAAAAAATGGGAGGCGTAACTGTATTTACCCCACTACTACCCATTTTTCTAAAAATTAATTGCCACACAAGACAAGCACCTACGTTTCTGAAATTTCACACACATAGGTCCCAAGGTACCCCCTACAATGTGGCAAAGTTTCATGTGTGTAACTTTAAAAATGACAAAGTTATAGGCATTCCTGGGTATTTATTAAAAAATTAATTGCCACAAAATGCATGCACCAATCTTTCTGAAATTTCTCACAGATAACTACCCCTAATCAGTCTACAATGTGCCCAAGTTTCATCCTTCTATCTTTAAAAATGAAAAAGTTATAGGCGTTTTTGTAAAACAATACTTGGCTATGGGAAAAAGCATTCAAAATGGCGTCCGATCCGGATCGGACATCTGGTCCGATCCGATCCGACCAGCCTCCGATCCGATCCGATCCGATCCGACCCCCCAGGTCCGATTCCGATCCGCTATCCGATCCGATCCGGGGGGTCAGTGCACATCCCTACTATTTAGTACCAGCCGAGAGGAACAGGTGCTCCCACTAACGAGCAAGCTCTTAACGACTTTCAGCTGAAAAGCCGTTAGGGAGGTTTTGATTCCCAGGCTGTGGGGGGGCGGAGGGCTGGTGAGGGAAAAGACTGAAAAACGAAAGCCTGTGACGGGTGGGTCATCTCTCTTCGGACCTAGGCACGGTGAAGAGCTGATCTCCGTCCGGCTGGATTTAGCCGGGTGATAGATAGGATTTTTATTGTTTTTCAAGCCTGCTCGGTTTGGGGTTGCTTAGCACTTTTAAGAGTGTGCCTGATTGATTGGGGTTCCAATTGTTTTATTGCTTGTGCCTTTCTGTGCGGCTACCCTTATCTACCTCTCTCACCCCTCCCTCCTGTTCCCTTCCCCAACAACCTTTCCCTGCTTTGACCGAAGCCTTAACTTAGTCTAGTGTGTAAATAAACTTGCTTTGGTCCTTAACTTTTTGTGTGGTTATTTCAAGTGTTGGCTCAAGCCAGTTTTGGCTGGGAAACCGGGTGGCGGGACGGGAGTGGTCCACCACAACAGGGGAACATTGTTTATGTTTCCTTGACATGGTTGGCAGTGCTGGGATTTATGAGCCAAGCTTGAGAAATAACGTTGAGAACAGTCACAGATTTGGGGTGTAAATTCTGGGAGGCTTCCTTAAACCGACTGGGAGAGTTAGGGATGCCGGGAGACAAAGACACACCCGTGCCGGGTCCGCGTTGGGGACGGGCGGCAGTGCAGACGCCGTCGACAGAAGCAGAACTCACAGTGGGCTGGGCGGGTGATGAAGGATTAATAGCTGCCCAGCTGAGTGAAGCTACGCTGGAGGAAGAAGACGCTAAAGGCTCCACTGCCGAGGCGGCAAGGGAGGTTGGCATCAGTCCCAGCCCGATCGGTCCAGGCTTGGTGGTGGGCTCTCCAATGGTGCAACCACTAGGCAGTGAAAGTGGTAGTGACCAGGAAGAAAACAGCATGGAGGACTGGAAACAAGCCATGCAAGACCTGATGAGACAACAACGACGAGCTCAGAAACAACATTTGGAAGCAGTGAAACTGCAAGCAGAGACTTATAAATTACAGCTTCAGGTTCAAGAACAGCGCTCTGGGATTAAGGGCAGCCATCTTGACAGAAAACTTTTTCCCACCTACAAAGAAGGACAGGATGTCTTGGCTTTCTTCACCCTGTTTGAGCTGGCTTGTGAGGATCAGGAGGTCGATCCGGCTCAGAGGATGGCCATTCTTCGGGCTCAGGTCAGTGGGGATTTGGCTGACTTAATGGGAACTGTGCCTCGGCGAGAGGCTAATGACTATGAAAAATTCAAAGAGACAGTGAGGCTGCGTTTTGCCCTCTCCGCCGAGAATTGCCGGCAGAAGTTTCGGGCGGTGAAGGCAGGGCCCCAGGAAGGATTTATGGCTTTAGCCGCTCGAGTAGAGAAATCTCTGGATTTATGGGTGGAAGCAGTGGGGGCCACTAAAGCAGCCCAGTATCATGAAATGTTTGCTATGGAACAATTTTTTGCGGCTATGCCTGAGGAGCTGGCAGCTCTGGTCAATGATCATCGTCCCACGTCCCTGCGAGAAGCGGCGTTGCTGGCTGACCAGATGGGAGTTTACCGGAGGAGGGAAACAGCTAAGCCGGCTTGGCCAAAGAAGGGGGGAGCCCCCGCAGGAGGAAGTGGGATTCCAGCAGCCACAGGAAAGGCGAGTGGAGCCGGGCCGTGGCCAGTGCGGGGAGAAAAGAGGGGAGGGGAAATCGCTCCCAGACTGACTCCAACCCCTGCCCACCCCCCCTCCGGCTGTTATTATTGCAAAGAAGAGGGGCATTTCAAACGCCACTGCCCGAAGCTACAAGAGAAAAAAACCCGGGAAAGCACTCCCAGGGTGGGAGCGATCGAGCAACAGGCACCTTCCAGCCAAGCAGCTGCGACATCAGACTGGGAAAACAGTGATGGGCCCTCCAGTGGGGAAGAAGATGCCCCTTCCCTGGCTACTGCGAGGCCAGTTCGCCGACCACGCGCCACGTCTCGCCAGGCCCGAGAGAGTCGTGGGGCCGAAGAAGGAGCATCATTGGGGCTGGTCCAGCCGGGCCAGGTCCAGTGGAGCCAGCTTCAGTTCTGTGAGTCTATTACCCTTAATGGGAAGGTGTGCCAAGGGTGGAGGGACTCAGGAGCTTCCCTTTCTGCAGTGGACAAACGATACGTACGGCCTAATCAAATTTTAAAGGGCCAGACTTTTACAGTCACTCCCTATAGTTCCCCCCCAATTACATTACCTCTGGCCCGGATTCCCACAGAATATCAAGGATGGAGAGGAGATATGATTTTCTTGGTTCATAGCAACTCCCTTTGGCCCATTTTAGTGGGGAATGACTTGGCTTATTTAGCGGCTACTATGGGGGCAGTTACTCGGAGCCAGTTGGCTGCCCAATCTTCTACCTCCCTGAGTGAGCTGGGAGAGGGGCCAAGAGGGGAAGAAACCCGAGAACCAGAGGGGTCTGGACCCAGTGGGGGACTAGAAGAGAACTTAGAAGAACCTTTGGTCCCATCAGAGATAAATCCAACCACCCCTAACCCTGCCTTTAAGGCCGCTCAGCGGGACGATGACTCCCTTCAGGAATGCCGTGAAGAGGCTGAGAAAGGAGTTGTAGCTGTGACCCCCCAACACCCAGTTCGATTCTTCTGGCAAGATGGAGCCCTTTACCGAGAGTTTGCCCCTAAAGGCCTAGAGCAACCCTGGAGGGTGTGCCGACAATTGGTGGTGCCCCGCGGCTACCGGGAGCCTGTTCTCCAGCTGGCCCATGCTACGGCGTGGGGAGGACATTTGGGGCGGAAGCGCACTTTAACCCGCATCTCTAAAGAGTTTTATTGGCCTTTGGTGGCTCAAGCCGTGAAAGATTACTGTCGTTCTTGTGATGTCTGCCAGAGAGTGGGATTCAATAGAGATCACCCTAATGCCCCATTGCAACCTTTGCCAATTGTGGAGACACCTTTTGAACGTATTGGACTGGACATATTGGGTCCATTTAATCCCCCTACGCGATCAGGAAAGCGGTTTGTGTTAACAGTTATTGACTTTGCTACCCGCTATGCAGAGGCGGTTCCGTTGTCGTCCATTACAGCCCCCATGCTGGCTAAAGCTATGTTGTCTATTTGTGCCCGCCTAGGAATGCCCCGGGGTGTCCTCTCGGATCATGGACCAGGGTTTGTGTCCCAACTGTTCCAGAAGATGTGGGAGCTTGGCGGAGTGGAATATTCCTTCTCAGTGCCTTACCATCATCAGACTAACGGCCTAGTGGAACGTTTGAACCAAACTTTGGGGAAAATGATCCGAGCCTATGCTGTGGACCACCCTACAGACTGGGATCAAGGGTTACCCTTATTGCTATTTGCTTATAGAGACGCTCCTCAGGAGAGTTTAGGCTTTTCCCCTAATGAGTTGATGTTTGGGAGGGAGATTCGGGGACCCCTCACTCTGTTGTGGGAGGAATGGGAGGGACCCGTGGCCAAGACTTCTCCCTCAGTGGTGACTTTTATGCGCAACCTCCAGCGAACGCTGCAGGGGGTCCAAGAAGCGGCCAGAGAATATCTTAGCCAGGCTCAGGCAACTCAACAGGCCTGGTATGATCGGAAGGCCCGGGTGCGGGTGTTTCAACCCGGGGATCAAGTTTTGGTGTTAAAGCAGCTTAAGCCAGACAAATTGGCTCTAAAATGGGAAGGACCCCTGGTGGTAAAGCAGAGGGTGGGGGAAGTAAATTATCTCCTGGATTTTCCTGATACTCCCCGGCAACCCAAAGTGTTTCATGTAAATATGTTGAAACTGTATGTTGATCGCCAAAATTTTGTGTTTGAAATTCAACCGGAGGCAGAAGAGGCTGGGGAACCTTTGGATCTTCTAGCAGAGTTTCAACAACCCGGAGGGGTGGAGCACGTGCTTCTCCCGTCGACCCTTACCCCAGAGCAACAGCAAGGGTTCCAACCTTTACTGAAGGAGTTTGAGAGTCTGTTTTCCACCACCCCAGGTAGAACCTCCTGGGCTCAGCATTCTATTCAGACAGGAACGCATCCTCCCATTCGCTCTTGCCCTTACAGAGCGACTGGGGCTCAAGCGGCTACGATTGAGCGGGAGTTGCAGGCCATGCAGGATCTGGGAGTGATTCGGCCCTCTAACAGCTCATGGTCCTCTCCCGTGGTGTTGGTGGGTAAGCCCAATGGAGAAATACGCTTTTGTGTAGACTTTAGGAGGGTCAACTCGTTGACCCAGTTGGACCCCTACCCTATGCCAAGGTCTGATCATCTAATAGAACAGTTGGGAAGCGCCAAATTCATTACTACTCTAGATTTGACCAAGGGGTACTGGCAAGTGCCCTTAGATGAAGATGCCATACCAAAGACGGCCTTTGTGACGCATAAAGGGTTGTTTGAGTTCACGGTACTCCCGTTCGGGTTGAAGAACGCTCCGTCTTCCTTCATGAGGATGATGGACAGGCTCCTGAATGGGCTAGGGGCCTTTGCCTGCGCTTATTTGGATGATTTGGCTATTTTTTCGCAAACCTGGGAGGAACACCTGGAGCATGTGAGACAAGTGTTTGGTCGCCTGCGGGAGGCTGGTTTGAAAGTAAAGGCATCCAAATGTCAATTTGGTTTGGGGGAAGTGGTTTACCTGGGACATAGGGTGGGAGGAGGCCAGATCAAGCCTTTACAGGCCAAAGTGGAGTCCATTCGAAACTGGCCTATTCCTCACACCAAGAAGCAAGTTCAGTCTTTTTTGGGCCTGGCCGGATACTATCGATGCTTTGTTCCTCATTTTAGTGCGTTGGCTGCCCCCCTGACAGATTTGTGTAAGAAGCGGTGCCCAGTCCAAGTGAGATGGACAGGGGAGTGCCAACAGGCCTTTGATTCATTGAAAGGGCAGATGATGGCTGCTCCCATTTTGCAAGCACCAGATTTTGACTTGCCTTTCACCCTCCAGACCGATGCCTCTGAGACAGGGTTGGGGGCAGTGTTGCTTCAAGAAGGTGTCGATCATCAGCTTCATCTGGTGGCCTATCTGAGTAAGAAACTGCTGCCTCGAGAGAAGAATTTGGCCACTATTGAAAAAGAGTGCTTGGCCATTGTGTGGGCATTGGGGAAACTACGCCCGTATTTGTGGGGACGCCATTTCCATTTGCAAACTGATCATTCCCCTTTGTGTTGGCTGGCCAAAGTGAAAGGGTCCAATGGGAAGCTACTTCGGTGGAGTTTGGCCCTCCAGGATTTTGACTTTACAGTGACTCATATCAAGGGACGAGACAATGTACTAGCAGATGGGTTGTCCCGGGCCTACCCGAACTAAGGCGGGTGGAAAGGAGACCCTTGAGATCGCTCTGCTGAGGAAGATGAAGAACTTGGAGGTAAACCCCCAAGTTTCATCTCCTTAAAGGGGGAGATGTGAATGACATGGAGTTTCTGAAGGCCTTGATGCTTCCAGAGGAGGGAGGGAGATGAGTTCATGTGTTGACATATTTCTGAGCTACTTATCTATTTAGTACCAGCCGAGAGGAACAGGTGCTCCCACTAACGAGCAAGCTCTTAACGACTTTCAGCTGAAAAGCCGTTAGGGAGGTTATGATTCCCAGGCTGTGGGGGGGCGGAGGGCTGGTGAGGAAAAAGACTGGAAAACGAAAGCCTGTGACAGGTGGGTCATCTCTCTTTGGACCTAGGCACGGTGAAGAGCTGATCTCCGTCCGGCTGGATTTAGCCGGGTGATAGGATTTTTATTGTTTTACAAGCCTGCTCGGTTTGGGGTTGCTTAGCACTTTTAAGAGTGTGCCTGATTGATTGGGGTTCCAATTGTTTTATTACTTGTGCCTTTCTGTGCGGCTACCCTTATCTACCTCTCTCACCCCCCCCTCCTGTTCCCTTCCCCAACAACCTTTCCCTGCTTTGACCGAAGCCTTAACTTAGTCTAGTGTGTAAATAAACTTGCTTTGGTCCTTAACTTTTTGTGTGGTTATTTCAAGTGTTGGCTCAAGCCAGTTTTGGCTGGGAAACCGGGTGGCGGGACGGGAGTGGTCCGCCACGACAGGGGAACATTGTTTATGTTTCCTTGACATAAATGATAAAAACTCTCTCCCTAAATGCGCATGGGTGGATTAGTGTGTGTGTGTGTGTGTGTGTGTGTGTGTGTGTGTCTGTTTAAGGGGGATAATGGTTTTGGGGGGGATTTAAAAATTCCTAAAAAATCAAGGCATTAATGGATCTGTTACAAACTTGTTATGCCTAAGCCCTACTTACGAGCTATCATCACACCATCTTTCATCTCTTTATCTTTAAAAATTAACCCTTTTTTTTAAAAAAAACACAAACTTTAAAAAAATCCTTAAAAATCAAGGCTTAAAGGGATCTGTTCCGAATTTGGCAGGTCTAAAGAACTACTTTAGCGCTATCATTGTGCCAAATTTTAACTCTTTATCTTTAAAAATGAGGGAACTGTAAGCATTTGATTAATTTCCATTGACTACAGCAGTTCTCAGAAAATGGGTGGTTCTCCGATGGAGTAAGGGGAGCCGCTCTGAAATCGGGGCAGAGAATCACCTCAAAAAAGCTTTAGCTTGAATTTAGAGGTGGAGAAGGCCTACTTCGGACACTCCTAAAAATTACTGCTTTTGGAAGGGCCAGCAATGTTGCCCCCAAAATCATAATTGGGAGAACTTTCACCATTTTTCAAAGCTGCTCATTGCAATTGTTTCTCCTATCTGCTGCTGCTGCAGTTTACACACACATATATACACACACACTTTTCCTTGTTAGGGCTTTTTTCTCCTTCTTAAAGTGATCCTAGTCAATCAAGATGACAGTGAACATGATAGCCACATAGCCAATGAGATTTCATTATGTGCTCATGCCACTGAGGGCAAATAAAGTCATTCTTTGTGAAGCAACGCTTTTTGAATAGGTGAAGCATTTCATCCTCTTCCAATGCTAAATCAGAAAACTTACCAAAAGGAGAAGTGCTTCTAAAAGGGATGATGAGCTTTGAAAGAAACAGTGCTGATGCCCTTGATGAAGAAAACAAATCTAGGTCCTATGATTTCAGTTAAATACCACCCGGAATTAAATTTGCCATTTCGGAGCAAAGTGCTGGAGCATGTGGTGGCCTCACAACTCCAAGTGGTGTTGGACGATACTGATTATTTAGATCTATTCCTATCTGGTTTCAGACCTGGTTATGGGATGGAAACAGCCTTGGTCACTCTAGTTGATGACTTATGCTGGGACATGGATGTAGGATGTAGAACCCTGTTGGTTCTTCTAGACATCACAGCGGATTTCAATACCATTGACCATGGTGTCCTTCTGGGTCATTTATTTGGATTGGGCTTGGAGGCACAGTTTTAAAGTGGTTCTGGTTCTTTCTGGAGGAGTGATCTCAGAAGGTGGTGCTGGAGGGATTTTGCTCCACCCTATGTTCATTAGCCTGTGGGGTGCTGTGAGGTTCCATTCTGTCCCCTGTGCTTTTTAACATCTACATGGAACTGCTGGGGGAAGTCATCAGGATGTTTGGGCTGAAGTATCATCAGTATGCAGTTGATACTCGGCTCAAGCTCTCATTTCCATCTACACATTCCAGGGAGGCTATCAAACTCATCTGGAGGCTGTGTTGGGATGGAGGAGGGTAAAAGGCTAAATCTTAATTCAGACAAGAGAGAACTACTGTGGGTTGGGAAACCATTTACTCTGGATAGAGGTTTACAACTAATTTTAGATGGGATTCCACTTCCCCTAAAAGACCAAGTGTGTAGTCTGGGAGTCCTCTTGGGCAGGATCTACACGTCGTGGTGTATGCGTGTTGAATCGCTGGATGTTCGTACCGAGTCCAGTTAATTCACATGACGTTTGTTTTTCTCCGCCTCTTTTCGCTTCTTTGTTGAAGTTTAATGTTACTTTTTTACATTGCTTATCTCGATGTTAAACGAATGACAGCAGATACTGTGTTGCAATGTTTCGCTGTTTCCTCCCCCTCCCTTCCTTTCGTCCTTCTTCGTACCCATATATGGTGCGTCCGTTTGGAAATCTCTTAGCCAATAGCATCTTTGCAGAACTTTAGGCGCGAACTGCATCCATAACTGAGGCAAAGTGTCTGCCAGCAGCAGCATATTCTGTTATACCCAGGTACAGTGTTACAGTCAGTCTCCATTTTCCTGCAGCTAGGTAAATGGAGACCAGTTCTCCATTTGCCAGCAGCTAGGTGAATGGTGACCAGAACTCAATATTCCAGCAGCTTGGTAAATGGAGACCTGCAAAGTATGTCGCAGGAGCAATTGCTTTCCAGCCATCCCTGCATTAGCATGCGAGTATGCTTAAACTTCCGTTGGCTCTTCTGCGTACTCCCCCCTCCCCCTGGAAGGGCTAGTGAGCCGATAAACCATTTAAAAAAGGGGAGGGGAGAAAGACCGATGTGACCGACCAATCGTCGACTCGCCCGCCTTCAACAAACAGCGGAAAGACACACCATCACATATGGATATACAATGCAGTGTGAACCGCAACGACAGGACACAGCGATTCAAACCGATTACACACGCATCACAAAATGCAAGAGTGGCGCCTGACGTTTTACACCGAAGTAATTAACAGCGGTAGGAAACGTTTCCAACACGACGTGTAGCCAGGGCCCTGGTCTCTGCACTAACTGGGGAAGCAAAGGTGGCTGCAGTGTCCAGGAGTGTGTTTTACCAGCTTAGGCTGGTACACCGTATCTGGAGAGTATGGAGCTTGCCTAAGTTATCCATGCAGCAGTGACATCCACGCTGGACTACTGTAATGTGCTGTATGTGGAGCTGCCTTTGAAGATGATCTGGACATTTCAGATGGTGCAAATTATGGCTGACCAAGTGTTGGTGGTGAAGAGATTCAATCATATACCACCTATATTGCATGAGCTACACTAGTTATTGATGTGTTTCCAAGCCCAGTTTAAAGTACTGTTTTTGACCTTTAAAACATTAAATGGTTTGGGACCAAATTACTTGAAGGACCACCTATACCCATATTAATCTGCCCACACTTTAAGAACAGCAAGGGAAGCCCTTATCAATTGCTCAGCTGTTAAGTGAGCAACTACAAAAGAGAGGGACTTTTCCTCAGTGGCCCCACACCTCTGGAATAAGTTGCCATCTGGGTGTGCAAGAGGCCCCATCAGTGCAGGCTATTAAGAATGCCTTGAAAACATACTATTTTTCCTCTGGCCTTGCCCTAATATTACTGTTTTGCTGGTTGGGGAGCTGTTTGTTTGTTTGTTTGTTTGTTTGTTTGTTTTAAGACCTTACCGGTTTTTATTATGTGTTTTTATTATTGTATGCTACCTTGGGAGGGGCAGCCAAGAAATATTTTAAATAATAAATAAAATAAATAGGATTGTCACTTTAGTCAAATGTTTATGGAGAGTCAAAAATTGTTAGTTTATGTCTCATAACCCAATGGCAAAATATTTGTCTGCTAATAAAAGCATATAGCTCATCATAATAGGGCTGGCTCTCACGTCGAAACCCTGGTTGATCTGTGGAATGCAGAAATGACCTGGGCGGTTGACACAATTGCTCCTGAGCTTCCTCTCCTATGTAGATCTCGAATGGCTCCATGGTATACCCCGGAGCTGAGAGTGATGAAACAAAATAGGCGATGGCTTGAGGGCAGATGGAGATGAAATCCTAGTGGATGCAATGAAACACTGGTAAGTGCCTATGGTAAGCTGTATTCAGGAGCAGTGAATACAGCTGCCACTATTAATTCATCAACCTGCTGCCTAGCGGAGCTTTTCAGAGTTGTCCGGGGGCTTCTACATGCTGGCCCCAAGGACATGGTAGAACCATCTGAGGTCCGCTGTAATATATTTGCTAGGCACTTCCAGGATAAAATCTTTGGCATCAGCCAGGACTTAGATTCCAGTGTTATAGCAAGTGAATCTAGTGAGGTGTCCAGAGCACAGGCTTGTCCTGTTTTCTTGGATGAGTTTCAGTTGGTACAGCTCGATGACATGGACAAGGTGCTTGGACAGGTTCATGCAGCCACCTCTGTATTGGATCCTTGCCCCTCTTGGCTTATAAAAGCTAGCAGGGATGGAACAGCCAGCTGGGCCAGGGAAGTGATTAATGCCTCCCTATGAGAGGAAGTGGTCCCAGACCGTCTGAAAGAGGCAGTAGTGAGACCACTCCTGAAGAAAGCTTCCCTTGACCCAGAAAATCTTAATAACTTTAGGCCGGTGGCAAACGTTCCATTCCTGGGCAAGGTCATTGAGCGGGTGGTTGCTGGCCAGCTCCAGACACTCTTGGATGAGACTGATTATCTGGATCCATTTCAGTTGGGTTTCAGGCCTGGTTTTGGCATGGAAACAGCCTTGGTCGCCCTGTATGATGACCTATGTCGGGAGAGGGACAGGGGGAGTGTGACTCTGTTGATTCTCCTTGATCTCTCAGCGGCTTTCGATACCATCGACCATGGTATTCTTCTAGCACGACTGGCTGAGTTGGGAGTGAGAGGCACTGCATTGCAGTGGTTCCACTCCTACTTGACAGGTGGGCTCCAGAAGGTGGTGCTTGGGGGACATTGCTCGGCCCTGTGGATTCTTCAGTATGGGGTTCCACAGGGGTCAATCTTGTCCCCCATGCTGTTCAACATCTACATGAAACCGTTGGGTGCGGTCATCCGGAGTTTTGGAGTGCGTTGTCATCAGTATGCAGATGACATGCAACTCTACTTCTCCTTTTCATCTTCATCAGGTGAGGCTGTGGATGTGTTGAACCGGTGCTTGGCTGCGACAATGGACTGGATGAGAGCTAATAAACTGAAACTCAATCCAGACAAGACTGAGATGCTGTTAGTGGGGGGTTCCTCTGACCGGATGGAGGGTGTTCAACCTGTTCTGGATGGGGTTGCACTCCCCCTGAAGGAGCAGGTTCGTAGCTTGGGGGTTCTCCTAGAACCATCTCTGTCACTCGAGGCTCAGGTTGCCTCAGTGGCACGGAGTGCCTTCTACCAACTTTGGCTGGTGGCCCAGCTACACCCCTATCTAGACAGGGATAACCTGGCTTCAGTTGTCTATGCTCTGGTAACCTCCAAGTTAGATTACTGCAATGCTCTCTACATGGGGCTGCCTTTGAAGATGGTTCGGAAGCTGCAGCTTGTACAGAATGCAGCAGCCAGATTGATAACGACCAGAAGGTTTGAACATATAAGACTGATTCTGGCCTGCTTGCATTGGCTGCTTGTATGTTTCCGAGCCCGATTCAAGGTGCTGGTTTTAACCTATAAAGCCTTACACGGTTTGGGACCACAATACCTGATGGAACGCCTTTCCTGACATGAACCTACCCGTACACTACGCTCAACATCAAAGGTCCTCCTCTGGGTGCCGACTCCGAAGGAAGCTCGGAGGATGGCAACAAGGGAGAGGGCCTTCTCTGTGGTGGCCCCCCAATTATGGAATGATCTCCCCGATGAGGTCCACCTGGCACCAACACTGTTATCTTTACGGTGCCAAGTCAAAACTTTTCTTTTCTCCTAGGCATTTTAACAGCTCAAGTTGAGGTTTTGATTGACAGCGGCCAGGCTTAACAGTTTAAAATGTTTTAAATGTCAGTTGTTTTATGTTTATAGTTTTAAATTTTGTATATTGTCTTTTTAGTGTTCAATCTTTTAGTTTTTGTAAACCGCCCAGAGAGCTTCGGCTATGGGGTGGTATATAAATGTAATAAATAATAATAATAATAATAACAACAACAACAACAACGTTTAATTCATGACTTTGGTGCTTCAGATGATGTTCAGATCCAAGTGCTGATAAGTAGCTAGACTGGGCAGGCAGGTGGCAGATAGGTGAGCAGTTACCTGGGAGTTCTGTAGCAGGAAGATGGCATGATATTGGTTTTCTGGAATCATCTGATTTGCAGGTCCAAGAGGGTTCTAAGTAGTGATGGGTGAACTTATCCCACGTGAATTTATTTCTTCGGAAAGTAATGAATTCATCAGTATAACCTCAGACAAAAGTTATCTTTTAATTCGAGTTCTTTTTCCATGTAGATGAATTTTTGTGCATGTACAATATCAAACTACATCTTGGGAGCTGTAGTTTGGAATTGCATAATGTGTCATGATGTCATGCATCATCATGTTATGTACCCCTTCCTGATTGGTTGTTATCATGTGGCCTCCCCAATAATCAAATCTAACTCTTTTTGGAAATAAATCAATAGCCAATTCATAAAATCGCAATTCAGGCTCATTACAAAAGTCAGCATTATTAATGCATAAGTTTCAACTAACAAGCCAACTAATTCTGAAATTCAGCAGCATCACTAGTTCTAAGTACAGGCTCTTGCATTATCCCAATGGTCCCGATACTGCTGCAAGTACTGCCACGCCCGTCCTCCCATTACTGCCAAGTAAGAAACCCCAGGCTGCATGGGAGGAGCTGATGCTGCAGCTCTTCACCAGGCCAGTGCCAAATGGGGATAACGCTGACATGAATGGGGATAAGCTGCAGCACAGGCTCTTCCCATGGAGTGCAGAGATTCACATATTACCCTGGAGCTGCAGCAATAAGAACTAGCAGTAAGGAGCGGTGTTGCAGCAGTAAGAATCCAAGGTATGACGGGAAGCTAATGATGCTAATGTCCAGCTCAAACTGCCCTCAGGTACTTCCTTGGACCAGTAGTGCATCAGTCTGTAACCCAGAGGGCTGCTGATTCTGAGAAAGTATCCAGTGGTGTCCTGCCACTAGCGCTATTTACATTGTGCTAGCAGAAACCAATGCTTGCGCAACATCAAAAGCACTTGCTAGCATGGCAGGTTTCCAGAAAGTCCATTGTATTAGCAAGTGCTGTTTATTGTGGGATTCCGCTAGTGCAATGTAAACAGCGCTAGTGGCCAGACACTACAGGCTGTTCCATGGTATTAGTTATTTATAGTGACCTGTTTATTGTGAGCAAGAAGGAGATGTCCAAATATGATTCAAGTTTGGGCACTTTCTGGGTGGATTGAGGTGTCTGCCTATATATGTCACCTCACTACAAATGCCCTTACTAAAAACCCATATTCGAAAAAATCATAAAATCATGTTACAAAAAATAGGAAAGTAGAAGGATAAACACAAGAGTTAAAACCGAAGACAAGGTCCTAAATACTACTAAATGGAAAAGGGTGGATTTCACTAGCATGGAGAGAGCGCTGGGTCTGGAGCCAGTTGGCATGAACAGTTTCACTTCAAGGTCAAGGATATTCACATTAAAGGTGTACAAAAATACAAACTAGGAAATCGCTTACCCTCCTTGAAAACTGACTGTACCCCAGCCTCACCCAGCATGGCACCATCCAGATGTGTTGGGCTGCAGCTCCCATTATTCCCAGGCAGCACTTAATTATGCAACTTGCAATCCAGCATATCTGGAGAGGAATTCTGCTGTAGCCCAATACAAAGTAGCACTGTATTCCCTTTTTTCTTTTCTTTTTCTGTGAAACAATTTTTATATGGTTGCTTCACATGGGAACTCTTGAATACAACACACACACACACACACACACACACCATTTTAGGTAGAATTCGGTTACTTTCTCACTCCACACGGTTACTTTCTCACTCCACAGCACGCACTGAGATGTGAACAGCCAAGTATCCTCCCCCCACCCCCACCCCACCCCACAAAGCCAAACATTATAATCTCAATACAGTTATTGGGGCAATGGAGAAGGACTCAGGGGGGTTTCCAAACTTTGTACCACTCACATTATATCAGCAAAATATATTTTGATGCCAGTTGAATAAACATTGATATTATACAACTAGAGATATGGCTGAATGAAAACAGCCAATATTCGTAGGTGAGAAGCTGTTTGGGCAGGCAAGTGAGACATGAAAATAATCTATGAGTAATTTCCTTTAGTTTGTTGTTTAGTGGCATTTTTCCCACACCCAAGAAGTATTTTCACATCTGGCCTGGCAGGGTTTTTCTTAAGGGTGGTTTCTCTAGATTCTGTTTTTTAAAGGAAACAAAATAAAATCATACCACTTAGTCAGCTGGCATTAGCAAACTTATATAACTAGGTGGTAGCCATAGGTTCATGACAGCACATATAAAAATTCACTCATTGAAGCATGAATGACCTCAATACATAGAAAATACATGACCTAAAAGGTAATATTCTCTCATACAAGCTTGCCTGGGTCTCAAGATTATCAGAAAAGAGCCATTTTCTGCCCCACCAATAACTGAAACATTGTTAGCAGGAATATGAGAGAGGATCAGCTTAGTGGCTGCTCCCAGACTGTGGAACTCCTTGCCAAGAGAGGTTTGTCTAGCCCCATCTTTAGTAACTTTCAACAAGCAGGAAAATACATTTTTGTTCAAGCAGGCCTTTAGCCAATTACGGCGCAATCCTATGCATGTTTAGACTAGGCTGACCAGATAAAATCCAGGTCAGGGCTCATGTAACTTTAACAGTTGTAGAGAAAAGGGAATTTCAGCCAATGTAATTTGTATGCAATTAGTTCCTGGTGAAATTCCCTCTTCATCACAAGAGTTAAAGGTGCATGCACTATACTAGAGTGACCATATGCAAAAGAAGGCAGGGCCCCTGCATCTTTAACAGTTGTGATGAAGAGGGAATATCACCAGGAACTAATTGTATACAAATGACACTGGCTGAAATTCCCTTTTCTTTACAACTGTTAAAGTTACATGAGCCCTGACCTGGATTTTATCTAGTCACCCTAGTTTAGACAGTAAAAAGTCCTACAACTCCCAGCATTCCCCAGCCAGTATGGCTGGGTGGGGAATGCTAGGAGTTGTAGGACTTTTTTCTGTCTAAATATGCATAGGATTGCGCCCTATGTTGACTTGTTATAGCCATTGCAAATGTGGTACAACTGGTTTAAATGGTTCTTACTGATTAGGCTGACCAGACAAAATCCAGGTCAGGGCTCATGTAACTTTAACAATTGTAGAGAAAAGGGAATTTCAGCCAGTGTCATTTATATGCAATTAGTTTCTGGTGATATTCCCTCTTCATCACAAGAGTTAAATGTGCAGGCACTATACTAGAGTGACCATATATAAAAGAAGGCAGGGCCCCTGCAACTTTAACTGTTGTGATGAAGAGGGAATTTCACCAGGAACTAATTGTATACAAATGACACTGGCTGAAATTCCCTTTTCTTTACAACTGTTAAAGTTACATGAGCCCTGACCTGGATTTTATCTGGTCACCCTATTATTGATGTTATTGATGGATTTTACCTGCCTTGTTTTTACCTGGCTGCACATCCTAACGAAATGTGCTGTGCACACCTATGAGTGTAATGGTAATGATAATAGACTTAGACATATTAATGGTAAATCTCTATGGACATGGACCCACATTTTCTGCCATTTTTGAGAACATTTTTGGCTTGGTATTGTTTAATCTTTTAGGAGTTTACAACTTCTAAAGAACAGGTTGGCCTTCATAAGAAGACAGGCTAGAGCTGCTTCAAATTATTATTATTATTTATGGCCATGATACCAGAATTTATGTTTAGCTACATGTATCTTTAAAATACATGATTAGCCATCAGGAATCCTGGATCCTACTTACATGTAGCATCTAAAGTCATAAGTGTTGCAGTAAAATACAACATGTGGTGTGTATATGTTGTACTGAAGTATCGTCCCTTAGTACAAACAAATCTCGTCTAAGTGGCTTTCAAGGGATACACAGACCTCTCTGTCATCCACCCCCCACTGTGCATGTTGATTGGACTAGGAGGAAGAGCATCAGTCTTCTCCCATACATCAACATTTCAAACACTAAAATATAGACAACTGCCAGAATTCTCAGTTATGCTGATTGATTATGCTAGTAGAGAGTGTATGCAATTGCCCTTTTGTTTTTGCAGCTCCTTGGTTTTAATTCCTGGTGGTGCTTATTGTTCCATGATGCTGTCGTTTATTTTAGCCTACCTCTCCCTGAGCATAGGACCTGGATGATATACATGGATGCATTCAGCCAAAGGCTGATCCACACATTTCCCTCCACAGGTGTACACCGGTGCAGGACAAAACATGCGCCATCACATGTGAAGATCATGCAAGTATTTATTTTACCAAGTGTACACCAATTGAGAGGCTGTCAAAACAAATGAGCTTTACACATGACAGTGTACCCCAACATGTACAGGATTTGCTTCTACTAGTGTACAACCTTATAAGGAAAAGCATAATGAGTGAAACTGCCTGTAATGAAGCATTAAGACAAGCAGAACCAGGAATCTGTAATAAAGTGCTTGCTCTGTGTGTGCTAGTCTCATACCTGATGTCTGGCTGGAGCATCAAGCATATGGTCAATTATAGTAGTCAGTCTTTGAAATGTCACATACAGGGGTTAGCAAACAATTGGACATATATGGTATGGTTCTTTTTCTTAGGCTTTGAAATGTCATATATGGGGGATAGGAAAAAAATGGACATATATGGGCACCTATTTGTCTGTTAAAATAGATTCTCTCTTTTAATATTATGAATTTGGCAGGGAGGGTGAGATTCACCAACTCTGAGATTTGACAAGCCACCACCTATATGCTTTCAAGCATATATTCTTAACTATAAAAAAGGTTTATAAACCCACTTTTTACCATGAGTTCCCCAGAAGCTAAACCCTGCACCCAAGGTCATATTCTAAGCATTTCTCTCCACTTGCACGGACCCAATGAATCCACAGGACCCTGAACACAGTCTTCACTTTTTATGCAAATCCTCATTTCGTCAGACTGGTATCATGCTCACTGCAACTGTTTTCCACTATTATCCTTCAGATTTAAAGCTGCCACTGCAGATCTGTTCCTCCGGCAACAGCAGAGTCACTTGTCTTTGCGATTCTTCACAACTGACAATTTCAAGAAAGAGGGAAGATCGTTTCTTGATAACACTGTCAAGCATCAGTTTGACTAACTGGGACAGTGAACATTGGGAATGTGCTTGCATGTCCCAGACATGCCAGTCACTCTTTAATAATTAGGAACAGCATTACCATTAAATGCACAGAATTTTCAACGTTGATCTTGAGGCTGCAACCCACCCACCTACCCTTCTGTATTGCTCATCGACCAAAGGCACAAAATGAGACATCAGTGCATAGCGAAAAGGGAAACTGATGAGCTGAGCTCCATAAACCATGAATTTCCTTTTCCTACACTTTAGAGGTTGTGTCCAGTGATGGTTTATACTAGTAGAAAGCACTTCCATTTGCACGAGAAAGGGTGCCTGATTTTCACTGATCCCCTCACCTATTCACTGCAGCCTCCGGAGCCCTTGAAATACTACTCCTGAAGGTTTGGGGGATCCTCCAGTACAGTATGAGATGTTGTGTCGAGGACTTCAGTAGGTAGGGGAGAATCGGTAAAAGGTGACCAGCCATGACTAGGTAGAAGTGATCTCTGATAGCACAAAGCCACCACTGGTAAAAATCCAGTGTATTCTATGGGAGAAATGGTTTACAAAAAAAATCTAACCTGATTCCAGACTCCATTTACAGAATAGTTGGATACTCCATATATAAAGGATTACTATAAAATATTGTCTCTGATTATTTTTTTAATGATCTTTGTACAGAAAATTGTGAAATTCTCCAATCAGCTTAGTTATTGAAATGCTGCTTCACAAGACGAAAGGTCCCCCTGAGATCATGTCAGGGTGTGGTGGAGGGTTGTTTTTAAGAATTTGTGTTATGGCCACTTTGCATCTTTTGGAAAGTGCTGAAAAGAAGGTGAACATGAGTCATGCTTCCCCTTTTAATGCTTATTCAGAGTCACATGCAGGAGGAGATACCTGCTGATTTTTCCATGGAGAGATATGACTGAACTGGGTGTGGTTCTCACACATACCACTCACTTGCACTTTCCCTTTTTTGGTGCTTTCCTGGCAATGAATGAAGCCTCCTTTAGTATGTTACCCGAACAGACTGAACAATTAGAGTTTTACTATGGAGCTGGGCATCAATGGGGGAATTACTTTTTTTAGAAGACCCATTTTAGGGGGAGTAATATACTAATGACAATGGTCAAGATATTTTGTGGTAAACTGCTATCATTAAATATCTCAAGAAGACAGCAATCCACTTCAATTACATAATTTTTCCTACCATCCTAACCTCATCCTTCTGTCTCCTTCCTTGTTATGTTACATTCCAAACTCCTCTCCGCATTGCCAATACTGGAACTTTGTCATTGGTATATTGTTGATGTAAAATGCTAAGCAGTAGCAGCAGCAGAAATAAAAGCAATAACAGCGGCTTTCTATCTTCTGTATCATAAAATGATGGGGTTAGAGCATTTCTCCAAGTCAGTCTTCCCAAACTGGTGCCTTCCTGACGTTTTGAACTACAACTCCTAGAATTCCTAAACCATAGTCAACTGATGGAAGTTGATGTCCAAAACTTCTGGTGGGCACCAGGTTGAGAAAGGCTGCTCTAGGTGAAAGTGCCTTCTTCATAGTCTGGTACAAGAGCCTAGGTAGAGATGTGGAGATTTCATCTTGAAGCTCACTTGTTTACATGGATTTGCCAAAATTTGTGTGAACAGTTGACCTATCACCTGCTGTGGCTCCCAACCCTAGATTTGTTTTCCCCTCAAGGTGAACTTTCTTAGCCTTCAGATATCCCTAAAGTTGACCTACAAGTCCTTGTGGGGGGCAGCAGGTTTATTTATAGCAGGCTGCCCTTGCCATGTCACAGAGTCATCATGAGGATGTATGGATATGTCTTGGAGACAGTGGTGCCAACCAGCTAATTCCACCACATTCTTCTGTTATTGATGCTAATGGTCTGCAACAACTTATTCCATCAGATCTTCCCCTTTATTTCACAGTTCGTCTGCACTCAAAGTCATCCTCTTTCTCTGTGGACACACATAGTAGCAAGACACCGCTCTGCCCAATGCAATACTAATGCAAGGTACAATAATGTTTCATTATGACCCTGTTCAGATGACACACTAAGCCATGGTGGTTAAGCATTTTGAGCATGCATTATGGCTTAGTGTGTCATGTGAACCATTCCTAACCATGGTGGCTAAATAATCATGGTTTAAACATGGTAATGAACCATTTGTTGCAAAAGGGTTAGCAGCCTAACCATGGCTTAGTGTGTTGTCTGAACAGTCCCTATATGTGTATTATATCTGTATAGCAACAGAACAATAGAATATATAACCATAGCAATCTAATGGCCACCTTGAGTGCCATATTTCTTGATGGAAAGGTGGGGTACAAATCAAACAAATAAACAAATGGCAGCAATAGCAATAAGACAGCAATATTATGTTGCATAAGTAGAATTTCCTTCACGCTTATCATTTCCATATAGGCCAAAAGGAACATAAGAAGAGTCCTGGTGGATCAGACCAAAAGTTCATCTAGTTCAGCATGCTGTTTCCAAGAATGGTCAGCCAGCAGCCTCTGCAGAGCTCCCATGCAGGCAGGCACACTCTCACGTGTGATGATTTCACACATCTGAGTTCATTCTTAGTTTTGTTTTAGTAAAGACCAAACATAAAATGTTTTATGTAGAATTTTAAATTTATGTTATGTTGTTCTCTGTTGATCTGGCCTGTGGAAGACTTCAATCAAATCAGTACTTCTTCTATTCTGTTTACACATAATTATTGTCATGTGCATCCATAATGGGAGCCTGGTGTAACTGTGGTTTCCCAGCATATTTAGATGCTGCAAAATAGATGCATCTGGTTACAATCATCACTTATCAAGAGATACACATGTTTTTCACGCTTCTTCCTATATGGAGGTTCTGGGTTTGTGTTGTGTGTGTTTTTAAACTGCAATTCTTAATTAAAACATGAGAACTACCTTCATGAAAACCTATTATGCTGCTAATGTAACCTGTTTAATTTCAATCTTGAATCAAGTTGTGATTGTCCCCAACTGTGGCCCTTTCTACACCATGGGGTGTAGTGGGAGGGAGGGCAATCCCAGAGGTACCTAATACACACCATCGGCACACAGGGACCAGCCGGGGGCCATCTCAGGCAAAAAGCCTGGTGTGGAAAGGGCTTGTGTTGACTTTTCTCTTTCTCGATTCATTTGATTTAGTCCATTAAAAAGTGAGACATGCAACAAAATGTTGCAGTGTCAAGTGCTTGTGTTTAGAATTCTTAGCCTTTTTCCAGGACACTCCATTCCAATTTCACTCTCAGGTTTTCTGTTCCCTTCCCAAATAGTCATTCAGCATCCTATAATCACTGAACATCTTCAGTCCTCATTGGGCTGTTTTGGGTCCACTACTAGGGTGACCAGATAAAATCCAGGTCAGGGCTCATGTAACTTTAACAGTTGTAGAGAAAAGGGAATTTCAGCCAGTGTCATTTGTATGCAATTAGTTCCTGGTAAAATTCCCTCTTCATCACAACAATTAAAGTTGCAGGGGCCCTGCCTTCTTTTGTATATGGTCACTCTAGTATAGTGCCTGCAACTTTAACTGTTGTGATGAAGAGGGAATTTCACCAGGAACTAATTGCATACAAATGACACTGGCTGAAATTCCCTTTTCTCTACAACTGTTAAAGTTCCATAAGCCCTGACCTGGATTTTATCTGGTCAGCCTATCCACTACCCCCAGCTTTAAGATTTGTTTTCCTTGGTTTGTACTTCTGCAAACCTTGGAGTTTACCCAAGTCTACTGATATGACCTCATCCATGCCTCCCTGTTATGGCTACATAATGATCCATGCTCAGAGAATGTGCAAAGAGTGTGCTCCCAGGCATGAGGAGAAGATCAGAGACATATGGATCCACAAGATCCACGAGGCTCTCTGTCTCCTGGCCCCAAGTGCATGAGTGAGCTGGGTGGACTCAGAGGCCCATCCACCTCTCAATAGAAAATAGAAGAACTAAACAGGAACCTGAAAAAGCCTCTGTCACTTCCTCTGCTTTGCCTCACACTGGCCAACAAAGCATAGGAGAGATGGAGGGTTCTGAGATTGGAGCCCTCTGTCTATAGAGTGCCAATCCTTTAGGATTATGCTTTGAGGATTGCACTCTTAGACACTTAAAAAAAAAGAAGTTACGAGATTACTTACATCAAAATTAAAACATACAGCATTAAAATCAGCTAAAACAATCATCCATATCATTAGACTGACCATATGAAAAGGAGGACAGGGCCCATGTAACTTTAACAGTTGTAGAGAAAAAGGAATTTCAGCCAGTGTTATTTGTATGCAATTAGTTCCTGGTGAAATTCCCTCTTCATCACAACAGTTAAAGTTGCAGGGGCCCTGCCTTCTTTTGTATATGGTCACTCTAGTATAGTGCCTGCACTTTAAACTGTGATGAAGAGGGAATTTCACCAAGAACTAATTGCATACAAATGACACCTGCTGAAATTCCTTTTTCTCTACAACTGTTAAAGTTACATGAACCCTGTCCTCCTTTTCATATGGTCAGCCTACATATCATACTAAAATATAACCATTTCACTCCATGATGCTAAATGCATCAAAAGAAACTGTATCAGTTTTCTAAAATTATTTATTTAATTGCAAGGGAGTGGGGGGGGGATTTCCTGAGGACTGCAGTACATGGGGAAGGATTTAACTCTTCCCTCCCCCGTTGCAATCTTAACTAAAAATTGCCCCCCTCCAACAGCTATTACCTTAGGGTAGGCTGACCAGATAAAATCCAGGTCAGGGCTCATGTAACTTTAACAGTTGTAGAGAAAAGGGAATATCAGCCAGTGTCATTTATATGCAGGTAGAGAATTCCTACTCTTCAGAGAAAGGTTGCAGCTGCCAAGGGTATGGCCCATTCCCGTGGAGCATATTTTGCAGTTCTGCGTAGCTTCACGTCAGAGGGGCCTTTCAGCAAGGACGATTTCGGGTAAGTTAGCTGCCCTAGCATTCCTAGCAAAAGTTAAGGGGGTACCGGATACTACATCGGATTTCAGGGTTTGATGTGCACTAAGGGGTTGGAATAGGGCCTCACCGCGCACCCCAGATGCCCAGCGCCCGATTTCTCCTGATATTTTGTTACAGTTAAAGGCACAATGGAGGGTGCTATGTTTTTCGCCTTATGAGGCTGTTCTATTTCAGGCAGCAGCTTTAACTGCCTTTTTTTGGCGCATTTAGAATTTCAGAGCTGCTGGCATCTTCCAAGCGAGACTGCTCTGAGAGGACGGTGCAGTTTGAGGACATCCGGTTCATTACTCAGGGGGTGGCAATAACTCTTAGGCGGTCAAAAACTGACCAGGAAGGCAAGGGTGCGTCGATTCGGCTGTACCCAGCCCCGCTGGTGGATTTGTGCCCAGTGCACGCTTTAAGGGATTTTATCTCCTTGCGTGGCGGTGAATCGGGGATCTCATTTCATCATCAAGATCAAGCACCGCTGGCTAAGTTTCAATTTTGGGCAGTTGCAAAACGGGCCTTACAGGCCTTGGGTTTGCTGGAGTCAACATTTGCTTCACATTCTTTTCGTACTGGGGCTACATCTACAGCAGCAGTTGCTGGTTTTTCTTCCTCTCAAATTCAGGCGGTTGGCAGATGGCGGTCCTCAGCGTTCAGGACATATATTCGCAACTTACCTCAGTAAGAGTTCGATACCCTGTGGGGATTTGAAAATCATCTGTGTTTATTGTAGATCGCTGGAGTGGCCTGGCCCCAGTTCGAGTGATCATTTGCAGCCACAGCTACATCTTCTGGGCCGGCAGGAGGGCCAGCAATTCAAGCTTCGGAACCCAGCTTGGGATGAGCCGCCATGCCAACGTGATGTGGTTGGGTAGGCGAGGCATGTGGTGGGAACGCCTCCTGCCCACATTGCTTCAACAACAGGTGGCATGTTTTGCGCCCCAAGTGCTGATCATTCACTTGGGTGGAAATGATCTCGGCCTTTTGAAAGGCAAGGCCTTGATTCTGCAAGCGGTTGCAGATTTTCAGTCCATCAGGCAACGATCGCCCGGAGTTTCGATTGTTTGGTCCTACATACTACCCAGGTTCAATTGGCGACTGGGTAGTGATAATAAGGCTTTGGAAAAAGCTCACAAAAAAGTGAATACTGCTAGCTTTAGAGATCTGGCCAAACACGGTGACTTTAGCATCCAGCATTCGGATATTACTCTTTACCGGAGCGAGCTTTATAGGCAGGACGGGGTCCATTTGTCGGACCAGGGAAATGATTTATTCTTGCACGAGCTTCAGAGGGCTCTTTTCGAAGCCTTAGCTTGTAGGTGGGGCGTGAGCGACTAAGCAAGTGGCTTGATGCTCCCAGTGGCAGGTTAGAAGGGGGGCATCCAGAGAGGTAAGGACTTTGGAGAGCATTCACAGGCACTGTTCGGGTGACTGGTAATTCCTGAGGCTTTGAGCCCTGCAGCTTGGCTTGGGAGATAAGGGTTACCTTTGAGACCAACACTTCTCACCTACCCAGAGCCCTGTGGCCTGGGGGGAGGCGACACAGGAAGGTCTCCCTCCCCAAAAGGGGTAGCACGTGGAGAGGCGAAGTGTAGACGCCTATTCACGGGCTAGAATGTCTCGCCCGGACCGGGGATAGAAGGGCCTGTGGATAGGCCTATATGGATGCCCCTTAGGATTCCCCCTTTGCAGATCTTTCAATAAAATGTGGCCCTTGTTTAAACCCATTACACGTGTCCGACTCTTTATTTACCCCCTCCTTCCGCAAAATACCACATCTAGTTTGGACCTCCGCAAAATGAGACTGTTCACCATGTAACACCAGATTGTGTCAGCTGGATTGTAATGTGGTGATTACCATCTGTATGTAAATGTATTTGCATTCTCCGTATACATATTAATAAAAATATAATTGGAAAAATACAACCTAGTAAAAAGGGGGAATAAGTTAATGAACTTTCTGTCACAGGGTTAATATGATAAAGATCTCACTGTGATGTATAGTGTACACTTTCCTTAAAGGCTTTTGGGAGAATTAAGTCCCCAGAAAGTTCAATTCTGCACTGCATTGGCCATCATGGTTCACTTAGAAAAGGTTGTGAACTTGCTGACATTTGCATTCTAGCAGCTTACCATCTAGATAACATACTTGAAAGCAAATGCAGAACAAAAGCATGTATAAATATGCTGAAACAATGCCTTCAATTGGCTTTAATTCAGCTTTCCTACAATGATTGGTCTATAGGCTTCTCACATAGCACACAAAGAAGGAATGGCAAAGGAGGGAAGGGAATGTGGTACATATTCAGACCTCTGCTAACAATCTGTCCTTCAAAATTTAGGCCAGCCTATTCAACGTGACAGCCTAAAGTTATACACCTCTATCTATAACCAGCCAACTCAAGAAGTGACCTAATTTTTAAAGGTCTTGAGTTTCAAGGCAAGGAGAATTGGAGGTGCTCAGCAGCTCTGTGAATCAAGATTCTTGTAGATTTATCTATATTAGGGTTTAGAAATATTCTTGGAGCTCAAAATAATCTGCACTTTTCAATCTACTGCAATTAAAAAATTAGCCTACTTAGAATCAGAGCTCATCTGGACATAGCCCCCAGACCTTTGCTCAGTGACATGGCTCATCCCTGGAAAATGTTGCATGATAGAAGATGGTGCATCTGAGCATGAGCAGAGTGCCTTTTCTCCCCCCCCCCCCCGAAGGTAAAAACAACCTTCCTACATATCTGAGATTAGGAGATGTAGCTGCAGTTCAAGTGGGATGATTTACAGGCAGGACTTAGGGCCGATCTACACAGTCCTTTGGAATGTTTTAAAAAGTATTTTAAAACGTTCCAAATAGGTGCATTCTAAAATGTCTTAGGCCACATTACTGAGTACTCACGTTACAGGAGAACAGTCTTCCGTCTTTAAAGTGGTGCGGCCACACGCTGTTCTGCCCTGTCTCTTTCTCTTTCGTTTTTCAATGAGTTTAGGGCAAGGCATTGTGGGCGTTGTAGTTCAGTCACCTACTTCCTTCTTAGTTCCTCTGTCATTCCCTAGCAAGTATAGGGCTAAGAATTGTGGGTGTTCTAGTTCACTGGTCCACTTTCTCTTTCTTCCCCACCAATCAACTGCTAAGCATTTGGGCACCAGTAAAGGAAGCACTGCCCCCATGAATCACAAACGGTAAGGAAGGACACATTATTTTACTTAAAACGATTTATTAAAAGTGAAACCATTGTATATAACTGAAGTGAGTTTTAAAAAACCTCAGATATGCAACGTTATAGGGAGTGCGTCATGTGGCCCAAAGAGTTTTCATAACCCTTATAAAACATCAAAAACCTCGTATGTAGATCGGCCCTTAGTCCCATTCCTATTAGAAATTAATTTCACTGATTAGCCTTAATAGAATTGTAGAGTTTAAATGGACCAAAAGTCATGGCATTGAAACTTCTGCCCAAAACATGAACCGTCTAATCATAGGCCCAAATAGCCAGAGTCATAGAATCATAGTAGAGTTGGAAGAGGCCTATAAGGCCATCGAGTCTAACTCCCTGCTTAATGCAGAAATCCACATTAAAGCATACCTGACAGATGGCTGTTCAGCTGCATCTTGAATGCCTCTAGTATGCGAGAGCCCACCACCTCCCCAGGTAATTTGTTCCATTGTCAGGAAGTATTTCCTGATGTCCAGCCAGAATCTGGCTTCCTGTAATCTGCACCTATTATTCTGTGTCCTGCACTCTGCGGTTATCAAGAAGAGATCCTGGCCCTCCTCTGTGTGACAACTTTTCAAGTACTTGAAGAGTGCTATCATGTCTCCCCTCAGTCTTCGCTTCTCAAAGCTAAACATGGCCAGTTCTTTCAGTCTCTCTTCATAAGGCTTTGTTTTCAGACCCCTGATCATCCTTGTCTGCCACAAAAAGAGATGAAGTACATGGCAAAAGAGTAAGCACAGAAGTACCCTTGAGCTGTGAACAGCATACATACAGTCACAAGATCAACAACTGCCAGGTGCTGCTTGTGCTAAAAGGGAAAACCCAGCGCTCCCCTCCCAGCTGTCCTATCCAGTGAACTGCAGGTGTGCTGCAGTGGGCTGCAAGGTAGAACACCATGCTCAGCAGTAAAGGATTCCCAGCTACTGAAGTGACTTTGCCCATCCATGCTAGCCATTGGCTCTCCTCAACAGGAAGTTATCTATAAAGGCTTCCTGGTCGTTTTCCTTGGGTTCACTCTGACAGTAACTTTGACTTGCCTGGCATAATAAACTAAAAATAACCAGCTTCAGCTTCAGTATTCTTTGGAGCTACTCTGTACTGTAGACAATGGCAGGGGAATCGCCATCCCATGGGTCTAATCTGTTCTGTGAAGGTTCCTATCTCACCTGTGGGGCCTCCTTGGATTCCAACAGGGAATCCCACTTGTTATCTCCAAACTCAGATCAGAGATAGTAGTTAACTTAGCAGGTGCCAGGAGGAGCAGTCACTCTTTCCAGCACCAGAAAAGTCCATTTGTATGCTGCAACTGCCCTCATGAGGATGACACACATTGTGTAAAGCCAGAGACTTGGCAGGCACTCTTCCCAGATCCAGTTGGGTATGTTCATGCAGAACCCCTATGAAGCCATGTGAGGCCAAGGCCTCAGCTACACCTGTTAGCTCTGGCCAAGTCCATTGCTACGTGCTGAAGGAGTCATGGAACTCTGTGCCTCTCTAAGGCCCACTGATGTCATCACCCTACACACGGTGGGCCCAGTGGCCCAGTGGCAGACAATTCATTCACACACACACAAAACTGGTCCTGCACCCTACTCTAGATAGTAGTCTGTGAATTTAAAGTATATGTTGTCATGTGCATACACACATACACACCTACACACAAGCTGACGTCTTCCCATAGGTATTCAAACCCTAAAAACAAAAGTCAGTCAACCAGACAATGTGGAAATGTCTCTCAAAATATCTGAAAACAATTTTCTTATGAATGAAATTGGACCAGGAAGGGGGGGGGGGGGCAGTTAACCACACTTTGATCAAAAATTATTAGAGCTGTCAGGGGGCAAGATAAAATTGCTTCATGGGCCACTAGTTGGTGTAATTAAGTATTTAATTGATCACTTAAAAGCACAATGGTTACTCAACTAAAAATCTTCCACCAGAGGACAGACTTAATAGCAATATTGTGAGATTATATATATATACACACTTTCATTAAATCATCTGCTTTAAAATGTATTCTTGATGTTTGTTTTGCTGCTTGATATTCTGTTTATTTATTTATTAAATTTATACTCCACCTTTCCACCAAGAAAATAGTGCTCAAGGCAGCTAACAATCATAAAAATATTTCCTTAAAAAACAAACACTGTAGTTAAAAACAATAATAAAACAAATACATTAAAACACATATAAAACTCACCAAAAATTACAGTATAAAACCTGTACCCAACAGACCATTTTAAGATCTTACTTGTAGCTTTCAACACTGGAATTAGTAAGTAGGTTGCTTACCAAACTATCTTCCAGCTTATTAAAGTTTCAAAGCTAAGCCAACACTTTTAGGTTAATGCAGATTGTAATGTTTCCACATGTGGGTTTATAGCATATATTTTATTATGACTGTGCATATATGGTTGTTTGTACATCAATGCATATAGAAAGTGAGTTTCTCGTTTGTGCATGTGTGCAAATCAGCGAGCGTTAAAAAAACCTATCAGAGAGAATCTGCGATCTGTGCTGGATCCATGAACATGCTTGTAAATATGACAAGGCCAAATACAAGACACAGAAAATTGGGGGTGGGGGAATCAAGACACTGTTTTCTTTACGAAGGCTGTTTAATGAGCCTGTCATCATATTACTTAGATGACATTAGCAAGCCAACAACTGCAACAGCCTTTGCATTGAATGCTTCTAAATTCATGAGTGTCTATGCTTTCCATCTTCACCTCTTAAAGAGAGCAATATCTCACTTGGAAAACTGTAATGTATTCCCTTTCTACGCATTCACATATTTTCCGTCAACACTAATAATGATAAAAGATGGCATTTAAACTATCTGATAAAATAATGCCGCAGCTTATCAAAGCATTTTTTCATATTTTTGTCAGGTTGAACAACCTCCATTTTCTCTTGTATCAACATTGCTCTTGCAGCATCTTTAAAATCTCTTTAAAATTCTTTAGCAAATATCTAACAAACACGTTTTGGTGAAGAACAGAAAAGTGTTCTTGCTACATAGGTGAGGAGCAGGTAGAATTCTTTTGCCTCCTCTTCTCTCCCCCATTCGTGTACCATAAAGGCAGCCTCGGCTATAGGAGCAGATCAGGCAGCTGTCTGAGGTGGCAAATTTAGAGGGAGGGAAGCAGTACACCAGCCTTACTTCCAAAATGGCGGATTGCATTGTCCTGCTGGAAAGTTCCCTTGCCTTGACAACAGACAGGGTACTTGAGGCTTACAGGCTCAGCTCAAATATGGACAGCAATAAGACAACTGGCCAGTTTAAAATATTTCCAAGGTAGCTCTCAGGACTCACCTAAACAAGAGGTTCTATGTTAGCAATCCTGCACCTTGGTTTCCTTCATGATTATCTAACCCTTCTTCTATTTCCCCCCAGCTGACTCCTGGTTCTTCATCTTGGCTTATTCCTAGATTCTGCTTCCATTCATGCCTTGTCCCAGTTGGATGGATCACAGTCATAGTTAGGGGGGAAGTTCAGGGGAACCAACTGTAGGGTCCCAGAACTCAGGAGAGGGTAGGGTGACCATATGGAAAGGAGGGCAGGGATCCTGTATCTTTAACAGTTGCGTAGAAAAGGGAATTTCAGCTGGTGTCATTCATATATATATACAGCTCCTGGCAAAATTCCATCTTCATCACAACAGTTAAAGCTGCAGGAGCCCTGCCCCCTTTTGTATCTGGTCACGCTAGGCAAGGCAGGGCCAGATACAAAAGAGGCAGGGCTCCTGCAATTTTAACTGTTGTGATGAAGAGGGAATTTCACTGCATTTATACAAATGACATCTGCTGAAATCCCCCTTTCACTACAATTGTTCAAGATATAGGAGCCCTGTCCTCCTTTCCATATGGTTACCCTAGGAGTGGGCAGATTTCAGAGATGCTTTCTTGTGCCCTTTGAATGGATCTCTGAAGTGGGGAGAATCCATTGAGCTCAAGGGACCTTGCTGGCAGTCCTGCTTTTGATAGTGCCTCTTTGGTATCATTGCTGAAATTTGGACCTTGGACAAAATCCAACATAAACAACTCCATCTGCATTCATTCCATAAGAATTATCTGTAAAGACATAGCAATTTTGGAAACAGTAGGAAAGTGAAGTATCCATTTGTCATTCAAAATGTCTGGCAATAAGTTTTTTAAGGGCTCTTCAAAATATATTTCCCAAACCTTTTAGCTACATTAGACCACCTTCCCCCACCCACAACTACACCCAGTGTAATGCATTTTTTAAAAGAAGCAAATCTAGCTCAGTAATGTCTTCAGTGTCTGTGCAGAATTTTCAACTTGCTGATCATTCTCGATCACTTTATTAAAAGTGAAGATGTATTTTAGTAATATATGAAGCAGAAAAATAGGTGGTACATTTTTCTCTGTCACAGTTTACCTCCAAATGGTTTTCTGTTTCATTAGCTTCAATGTAGAGCTGCTGAAAATAAATGATAAACTATTACCTAGATGATATTTTCAAGTAAAAGACGAAAACACCAGCCCTGCCTGACTGCCCTATGTGTTTATTGGCGGGTCTAAAGCACACTGAAATCAGTCCTGATCATTCTATTAAAATAACTTTAAAGAAGCTGGTTGGGTTATTTGTGCTGTGAAAAAAGAGGCCACAAAAAAGTTTGACTCAAATCTTGTCATATTCCAGAGCCTGAACTAAATGTGCATTTTTGATCCCACTGCTAAATGGATTTTGCTGACCTTGGTTCACACAAGTGACTGGTAGCATCAATAGGACTTCCATCACCTGCTTAATACTTTTGACTGTTATTTTCATTTATCTCATTGTTATTTTATAAAGTACTTCACTGTTTTAAAAAGGTATTTCAAATACTTGAAATGCCTTCAAATAATTGAAAGGTTGTCACACAGAGGAGGGCCAGGATCTCTTCTCGATCAACCCAGAATGCAGGACATGGAATAATGGGCTGAAGTTACAGGAAGCCAGATTCTGGCTGGACATCAGGAAAAACTTCCTGACTGTTAGAGCAATATGACAGAGCCGATATACACACTAGGTTTTTAACGTTTTATAAGGGTTATGAAAACTCTTTGGGCCACATGATGCACTTCCTTTAACATTGTATACCCGAGTTTTTTTAAAACTCACTTCAGCTATATATAATGGTTTCACTTTTAATAAATCATTTTAAGTAAAGTAATGTATCCTTCCTTACCGTTTGTGATTCATGGGGGCAGTGCTTCATTTACTGGTGCCCAAATGCTTAGCAGTTAATCGGTGGGGAAGAAAGAAGGGCTAAGGAGGAAGTGGGCGAGTGAACTACAACACCCACAATCATTAGCCCTATACTTATTGAAAGCTAGGGAATGACAGAGGAACTAAGGAGGAAGTGGGTGACTAAACTACAACGCCCACAATGCCTTGCTCTAAACTCATTGTAAAAATGAAACAGAAAGAGACGGGGCAGAAGAGTGTGTGACCACACACACCGCTTTAAAGACTGGAGAATTTTTCTCCTGTAATGTGAGTACTCAATAATGTGACCTAAGATGTTTAGAACGCACCTATTTCGAACATTTTAAAATACTATTTAAAACATTCCAAAGGACTGTGTAGATAGGCTCCCTATGGAACTAATTACCTAGGGAGGTGGTGGGCTCTCCCACATTAGAGGCATTCAAGATAGGGTGACCAGATAAAATCCAGGTCAGGGCTCATGTAACTTTAACAGTTGTAGAGAAAAGGGAATTTCAGCCAGTGTCATTTGTATGCAATTAGTTCCTGGTGAAATTCCCTCTTCATCACAACTGTTAAAGTTGCAGGGGCCCTGCCTTCTTTTGTATATGGTCATTCTAGTATAGTGCCTGCATCTTTAACTGTTGTGATGAAGAGGGAATTTCACCAGGAACTAATTGCATACAAATGACACTGGCTGAAATTCCCTTTTCTCTACAACTGTTAAAGTTACATGAGCCCTGACCAGGATTTTATCTGGTCACCCTAATTCAAGAGGCAGCTGGACAGCAGGGATGCTTTAAGGTAGATTCCTGCATTGAGCAGGGGGTTAGACTCGATGGCCTTATAGGCCCCTTCCAACTCTACTATTCTATGATTCTATGATCTATGATTCTATGACTCATGAGAAAACTATTCTAACCCTACTATACTATTTCGACTCACAACAACCCTGTGAAAAAGAGATCACAATTCAACATACCATTTAATTATTTTTGATTTTACATCATGGTTCATCCTTTGTTGCCCTCTTTCATTCCTCTGTTATCACCTGTACGCAATCATAATGTAGATTGTGAGCCTATCCACATTGCCCTTAAAACAATTTATATTCTGTTTAAAAATGTGTTTTTTTAAGTCGTTTCATTACGTGATAGGACACACTGAGCAGTACTTACGTTTCATAGTGACTGCTTCCTCCATTGTCAAAGTGTTCACTGGTGTCACACAGAGTTAATTCTTTGTCTCTTCTTCTTTTGTTTTTGTTTTGCAGGCTGCTTGACCCGCCCACTTCTGTCTCCGTAACTCAAGAAGCCTGCAAAACAAAAATGAAAGAAGTAGAGACAAAGGAATAACCCTGTGTGACACCATTGAACACTTTGAGAATGGAGGAAGCCGTCGCTATGAAACGTAAGTACTGCTCAGTGTGTCCTACCACGTAAAGAAATGACTTAATAAACCATGCTTTTAAACAGAATATAAGTCATTTTGAGGGCAATGTGGATAGGATCTGCATGTTCCGTGGGACAGAAACCCCCTTTTTTATCTTACTCCATAAAATGCCATGTACACTAATGGTCAGACAGTTGATATACTTATTCCTGATATCTATTTAAAAAGAACAAATGTCTACTATAAGTACTAGTACACGGGATATATCCATGCCTTTGACAATTTTTCTATCAAACCATACTTCAACAAAGCAAAAGACTGATTTTCTTATCCCATTCATTTCAACCTCTGCAGTCACATTGCTGCCCTCAGTAACAGCAACTATACATGTATCCATTTTTCCCTTTTAAGACAAGGATGCTGAACCATAATCAGGTGGTTGAATGCACCCACCAGGCCCTCCATGGGCCAGATGCCATCAGTGGGTAAGGCCTTGTTCACTGACATTATCGCCTCATCCCATGCATTTTGTCTTTCTCCGTGCTGAGAGAGGCATGGAATTCCATGCCTCTCTCAACATGGAGAAAGGGACTCCCAGTGCCTGCCAAGTCCCTGGCTTCACCATACATGCATTGTCCCCATGGGGGTGATGCATACCACACAAAGCAACTTAGGTGGCAGTGGGAAGTGTGGTTGCTCCTCCCAGTACCAGCCAATGTCTCCGCTGCCCACATCTCCACTGTTAACTCCAAACTGAGATCAGAGATAACTGTGGACATTCCTCCAGGGGAAATTCCTCCAGGGGTCTCCAGGGGCCAGATGCAGACTGTCCCAGGCCAGATTAGGCCTGGGAGGCAGAGGTTCTGCATCCTCACTGTAAGGAGTCTTGCTTCTAAAGTGGGATCTGGGTAACACTCTTGCTCCGAGCAGAAGTTTGTGCTGCTTACTACAAGGGCCTTTCCTGCTCCATCTGCCTCTGGCCTTGGTAAGAGCATTAACTTTCTTAGTGCTGAGTTGACAAATGAGTAGTATCCCACAGGGCCAGCCCTATCATTAGACAGAGTGATGTGGCCACCTCAAGTGGCAGCTGCTGGGGTGTGAGAGGGCAGCCATGGCATCCCCTTCCAGCCAATCCCTTTGTTGGATAACAGAGCTGTGTGTGCTTCACAGCCTGCCCTGAGCCCCCTAAGCTAGCCTGCTGTCTTGAGGTGTAATGTAGGACAGTGTCGTGTTGCCAGTGTTAAGCAAGGTCCAGTCAGCTTCTCTATGTGGGATGGGGACAGGGGAGCCCCGTCTGAACCCTCGCCTTAGACAACAAATGTCTTTGGTAGGCCCTGTTTACAAAAGCTCAGTTGCACAACTGACAAGAGGGTCACCTCTTCTTTTGAAGCAAACATATATTATAAATAATTACTATTACTATTAGTTGAAGTATGTATCAGCAGAAGGGAGAACTTGCAGATTCAGGTATTTAATTGTGACATACAGCAATCTATACTTGGGGTTGGATAATGATTTACCATAGTTTTCTTTCAAAAGTATCAATCAGATATCCAGAGCTAAAACAAATTCACTTCCCAAAATTCTCCTCTACAGATTTTGATGTTGTACATCTTCACTAAATGTTCAAATATTCTGCCAATGTGTGATATTTCTGTGTCAGTAATTCACATCAAATAATATTTGACAATTGACAGTGAATGATAACTGTAATCTCACTCAACTCTCACACATTCATCTTTTTTTGTGCCAAATTGCTTTACAGAACTGAAGCAGATACAGGATTGTGTTTTTTAAACACTGCAGGTAGGATGTCAATCATTCAACCACAAGCACCCAGATCTTGAGTAATGATGAATGGTGCATTGTAGTGGGTAAAAGACTAATAAGAACAGATTAGAACCAGGAGAGTCTTACTTCTATTTTTGTCTCTGTCATGAATGTACTCCCCCAATCTCTTTCCTGTGGATCAGGGAGGGGGGCTAGAGTGCACTTTTGCTCTTTGCCCATCCCACACACCTGTACTGCATCCATGGCCACTGAACATCCATAAGCAGGCATAATGTTGGACATGGTGGTGAACACCGATCATGAAAGCTCAGATCAGAGTAATTTCTTGGGGCAGTATCCAACGGTGTAATTTCATTATCGCAAATGAGTTTGTGCTAGTAGAAACTAGGTTCAGAACTATGCGCAAGAGAAGAATTCAAGTGTTTATGTTTGTACGAGTGCAGTGGCGCAAGTGATTGGGAATTATGCTTGTATAACCTGCAGTACAATGAGTTGAACATAGCTCTTGTGCAACTCATTGTGCAACCTGCATGTGTAACCCATTGTGCAACCCATTGTTCAACTGCTTGCACAACCGATTGAGCAAGTGTAATACACAAGGACTTGCACAACCAAAGGATTCCTTGGAGCTCCACTAGCACTATTTGCATTTGCGGAATGACACCATTGGATACTGCCCTTGGATTTTTAACTTCCACCTTGTTTAAGAGAGAGGTTGGGGAAGATTGTGGCCTTTGGCAAGCCATCTTCCCACAGCTTCAGCCTCCTCCTTCTATGCAATGACCTACCTTAAAGTGGTATTATAGAGATCATAATAAGAAATATGTACATGGAGTGGTTTGAATGCTCTGAAAGAGCTACATAATACTTGTTGTTGTTGTTGTTGTTGTTGTTGTTGTTAAAATGGGATAGTTTAGATAAATTCAGGAGGTCATTTCTGGAGAGCTGTGAAATTCACAGAAATTGTTACTTAGATTTCAAATGATCTACATTCTTCTCTAAGTCAGAACATTCCCCTACACGCAGACACATGCACAAATTTCACATTTTCTAGGTGAAAAGTATTCATTTCACACCTTTATTTTCCCCCAGGTTCTCCAAGGATACCACATTCTGCTTAAGATATCACAGAGAGCTGTTTCTTTTTATGAAAATGTCTGTTAGCCATTTCCAACTGAGAGCAGTGATGTGAAGCATTATTCATACGCATATGAGAAAAACTATAGCAAACCAAGACAACATGACTTGATTTGTATCCTGACAAATGGAAAATAAAGGAAAATCAAATAACTCTGATATGATATGGTCAGGATCATTATATTCACATTGAATATGACCCATGTTAACAAACACATGGAAATTTATATTTTGCCAATTACAAATTACAGATAGTGGCCCAGTATACAATGGTGCTGCTACACAGAATAGACCCATTGAAATGAATGGGCCTAGTTTTACATAAGACTATTGTTGGATCCTGCCCACACAGACAGACACATATGCTTGTATCATCCTAAGGCATCAACCCTAACCTACATGTGTATACAGGCATGTTCAGACATGTATGTTGAACACTGCAAGTTCAGATGAAGATGTACACATTTGAGAGAGCCATCACAGAGCAAACACCACAGATGGGAAAACTCTGCAGACTTTATCCAACACCAATTTAGGCAGGAGACTTTCCAGTGGATGCAGGTTACATGTGCAGTTGTGTGTTGCTATATCATATCTGGAGAGGCCGTAGCTCAGTGGTAGAGCATCTGCTTGGCATGCAGAAGGTCCCAAGTTCACTTCCCAGAATCTCCACGTAGGGCTGCCTGAAATCCTGGAAAGCCATTGCCAATCAGTGTCAATAATACTGGCCTAGATAGACCAAGGGTCTGACTGAGTATAAAGCAGCTTCCTATATTCCTATGTAAGAATGTAGAAAAAGTTGTAAAGCATGGAATGGCGGTCGGAGTAGGGGAGAAGAGAAATGTTAGTTGTATGTACTTCACAATTGAAGTAATGCACATGGCTATCTCAAGGAAGGGTGGGCATAAGATCATTAAATCCAGGGTCCAGAATTACCTTGCTGCACCACCACCACAGACAAATAGCCTGCATTCAGAACTGACCACTGGTACTACAACATATTGCTATGCAATCATATTGCAAAATATAGATTGTATAAATGTTTAAAGGTTATGAGAAATGGAAGCTGTATAGTTCTTGAACTAGTCCAGATTAGGCACTGCTCGCCAGTAAAGCATTCATCGTGTGAAAGCTCTTTGTTGATCTATGCCAACAGCATGATTAGCATGAACATGGTGGGGCTTAAATACTATTAAGGAAAGCAAAGTGCTTTCTCTCACTCTTGCTTTCGCTCTAGAAAAAAAAGCTTCAACAGCCTCTTGCTTCACCAATGATATTCTGTGAACAAATGGCTTGCAAGTCTATTGGCCTAACACCTAAAATTGTAACGCAAAAGGGTGAATATGAATAACAGAATTCAAATTAAAAATGGGACATTATTTTCAGGGGGGGTGGCACATTTCAATGAGTCGGGCTTTGTTGTGGTGTGTGCATCTTGGTCTTACATGTTGTGAAAGGTAGAAGACTGTGAAGAAAAATTGAATCCTAGGGTGAAATGGATTTGGGGCAAAACACACGAGTGTTAGCCCCCTCCTAATGTGGTCTCTCAGAATGGATAATAATATAAACATTCATCCATTAGAAGAAGAAAAAAGCCCTAGCCTTTACTGCCCCCATTAAATACATTGGCAGTCTTATTAAAATACAAGTCAGATTTGTGTTTAATGATCTTGAAAGGAAAGTAATTGCTTGAGTATTACCATTCAAATGTTCTTACAGGGACATATAATATTTACTGTCTAAGCTCCATTTCTGAATGCTATAGACTCCTGCAGATTCCTCCCCCCCTCCCCCATCAAGAAAACCAGGAAGACCAGAGTGAGAGCACCTGGAAGCTTAGCTAATAACTTAATGTGAGGGGAACGTGTTCCAGAACATTTAAAAATAAATTTTAAAAATTAAAAGTACTTGAAAATACAATTAAAATTACATAATGGCAGTCATTAGATACTGCAGGAAAGAAATTTGAGGTTGGACCATAGGCCAGTGGTAAAGCACATGCATTACTTGCAGGAGGTGTCAGATTCAATCCTTGGCTTCTCTAAATAAAAGGATCAGGTAGCAAGGGATGCAGGGAATTCTCTGTCCAATCAGAATAGACCAGGGGTGCAGAACCTCAGGCCCAGAGGCCCAATCCAACCCTCTGGGATTCCCCAGGAGGCCCCACCCCCTTTCCCTAGTTCCACCCCTTTCCGCCAACTACCACTCATTTTCTAGTTTTCTGGCTTTTATGTAGTGTGTCTCTACGCCATGCCCCCCAGACACCTAAAGGCTTTGTTACTGGCAATAAAGAACCCTAAGCTAAAATATGCTGGTATTTGGGGGGGGGGGGTTGCCCTGCCCCCTTTGCCACCTGTCACTGGAATGCCCCCCCAACAGATTCTCCCAAATGATTCTGCATCCTTGGAGTAGACAATACAGCCCAGACAATGACATCTCTACTGTGGCTCTTCTCTCATCTACCATATAGTAAATGTTGTGCATTCAGGGGCATAGCTCATAAAAAGGGCCAGGTTTTCCTGCTCATAGAAGAGAATAGGCACCATGGTCTGTGTAGAGCTTTGGGTCATAGCTAAACTACAGAAATGTATTGAAGATTAAACATTTTCAGTTGAAGGAAAGAGCTTTTAAGAAATCTCTTAAGTATACCTATGTAATGTATCCATAAAACTCTACTGCTGGAATGACCCAGGAAATGATCTGCACTACAACTCCAATCATTCCTAGCCATTCCCCATGCTGTCTGGGGCTGATGGGAATTCAAATCCAAAACATCGGGGGTGGGGGAAGGCTACTGTACACCAGGACAGGATCACCTACAATAAACCAAATTATGTTGTTTCAAAATCTAGGAAGAGTAACTGATGCATGATACCCTAGGTGTTGGCAGTTTCATAAAATAACGTAGATAGAACAAGAGAGTGAGCCATTCCATGTGGTACTAGAGAAGGCAAGGATGGAGGAGGGGGCTTCAGGGCTTCAGTCCATTCTACAGTTGTTGTGCTGGTACAGCACACACTTTTGTGTGCAGTTCTAAGCAGGCTTGGGATTACATCCACACATGCTTCAGATTCTGCATTTCCTATATCCCTGAAGAAGTCAATAAAAGCTTTGCTTGCACTACGGTACTTTTTAATAGGAAAGTGGCAGTGTGATCTCTGATGTAAATGAGAGGGGTTATCCCTTAATTTTAATTACTTTTCAGTGGGCCCATTCAGGCAACACCGAGGGCTCTGTGGTTAGCTTATCTGTGCTTCCCTGTGGTTAGCACTAACCACAAGATGTATGGTCACACACTACACCATAAACCCTGTCCAGATCCTAATTTCCTTAACCACACACTAATTATAAACCTGTTAGATGAGCACCTGAGTCCTCTGAATGCTCCACCCCATATCCCATCAGCCCTTGCGCTATTGGAGCCATCACTTGCGCCCGTCATTTTAGTTCAGTTTCTGAAGCCAGCAGCCATTACTGCTGTAACACGGCCCTTGATACTTGTGATCACCATGTCCTGTGGCTGTAACACTGGTCGCCGTTCAGGAATATTGATCCCCACGCCAGGAGTTATGCCAGGAGACTTGTTTACACAGAAGGTGCCACAGCACTAGGGTGACCAGATTTTGAGGATCAAAATCCCGGACCCCCCCCCCCCGCCACCCCACCCCCCCAAAACAACCCCCCCACCGCATGCCCGCCCGCATGCCTCACGCCGCTGCCCGCCCCGGGCCGCCCCCCACCCGCCCCGCGCCGCCCACCGCACCGCGCCCCCCCCCCCGCGCCGCGCTCCTTATCGGCTGGGGCGTCCGCTTCCCTCCAGTGCTCGGAATCTACTGAGAAACAAGCTTCCTGGCCTGTCTCTCAGTAGCGTGCCGGGTGATGACGTCATCACCCGGCACGCTACTGAGGGACAGGCCACGAAGCCTGTTTCTCAGTAGATTCCCAGCACCGGAGGGAAGTGGACGCCCCAGCAGGTAAGTGCCTCGCGCTGCCGCCCGCCCCGCGCAGGCCGCCTGCCCCCCCACGACGCGCCGCCCCCCCACCTGCGCCGCCCCCCCACCTGCCCCACCCCCCACTCACGCCACGCCGCCCCCCCCGCGCCGCCCACCCCCACGCCACCCGCCCCGCGCTCCTTACCGGCTGGGGCGTCCGCTTTCCTCTGGTGCTCGGAATCTACTGAGAAACAGGCTTCCTGGCCTGTCTCTCAGTAGCGTGCCGAGTGATGACATCATCACCCGGCGCGCTACTGAGGGATAGGCCGCGAAGCCTGTTTCTCAGTAGATTCCGAGCACCGGAGGGAAGCAGACGCCCCAGCAGGTAAGTGTCTCGCGCCGCCAGCCTCCCACCACCGCCGCGTGACCCCCCGCCGCCCCGGTTTGCCCCCGCCGCCCCCCGTTTGGCCCGGATCGCCCCAGGGCCATCTGGTCACCCTTTTGGGGGGCTAAATTTCCGGATTTGGCCCCCCAAAACAGTTTTTCCGCCCGGATGCGGATTTGCTCCCCATTTCCCAGGCATGTCCGGACAAATCCGGGCGGATGGTCACCCTACACAGCACCATCCCAAGCTCACCGCCATTTTGAGAGTGTCTGCCTGGTCTGGGGGTAATTGCAGATCACTGGGGCTGAATTCTGGACAGGGTTGTATTGGAGATGTGCCTTTGGGTAGTAAAAAAAGGCTGGATTCAGTAGATGGCCCTTTAAACTTCATGTATCACTTGAAAAATGGGGCCGATTATGCATAATGGCAGCCACCGTAGCCATATTATAACTGGAGTTATGTGGGTCAGCGAGCGAGCCTGCAAGCTGGAGCGGCCTAGGCTATTTAAGCTGCTCTATACTGCTAGCTCTATGATTTAGGCCCCTTAACCACAGCTGCATCACATACGACACCTTAAGCCAAAGTTAGTACCACTAACCCTGCTGCAGAACAGGGTTAGTGAAGCTGGCCAAAATGTGGTTAGCAGGTGCACCTGGTTAAGGAAAATGCATTGCACATGACACCTTAAGCCCTGCTGCTTAACAAAAAAACCCTTAGCCAGCAGGGTTAATAGTGTCACCTGAACGAGCCCAGTATTAGCAAACTGCCTTATACTGAGTCAGACCATTGGTCCATTTATCTCAATATTGTCCACACTGACTGGCAGCAGCTCTTTGGGTTTCAGGACAGAGTCTTTCTCATCCCCACCTAGGAATGTCAGGGATTGGTCACCTGCATGCAAAGCATGTGCTCTAAAAATTCTCTAAGGTACCAGAGTGCCTTCCACCTTGACAGGTGTACAAAAGACAAAGCGTCTCTGAGTTTTTGACACATGTATTGTAATAGAACCCGTTTCTCAGAGAGATTCATCTGGCCTGCTCCATTACAGTTCTTAGGAGATCAGTCAGTGCATTCGTTGGTCCTCATTTCAGAGGGCTGGGATTTCACAGAATCTTGGAACTATAGCAACAAGAAATTAATCAAGCCTAATCACCTATACCAAGAAGAATTAGTCAAACATCATGTGGCTCCTATTCAAATTGTGTGGCCATGGGAAGAACATAAGGGGGGGGAGATACATCATGCACCAAGGTATCTGCAGGTAGCACTGAATCATTTGGCCATCTAATCAAAGCCATGTGTTGCAAGCAGCCCACCCATGTCCATGCCACTAGCTTTTCTAAAATGTAAAGTTAAAGTTTTAAAACTGTTTTCAACGGTAAAAAAATATTAACTTTTTTTAAATTGTTGCAAGTTTAACTGTAAATCACCTTGGGTCCCCTATTTTGTTAATTCTACCGATAAAGCGGAAAGTATGTGTGCGTCACATATGTCTGTAAATGTTTACCCACTTCCAGATGAGTTAGAAACTTGACACGGTGACACAGTGATAGGTCTGGCTGTACAATGTACCAGAATAATATAAAACATGACTTTTTGGGGTTTAAATGTTTAATAAAAACCTAGGTTTTTATTAACCTTTGGCAGCCATTGTGAGTCACAGGTTGGTGGCTGCTGCGTGTCTTTCACAACCCCGACTCCTAAAGTTGGTCTTGAGCAGTCAACCCAATTCCACATAAAAGGAAACAATCCACATAAATGGGCTGCATTCATTTGCAGTGCCTCCTCCCACCCTCTGCGTGGTTTTAAAAATCATGACTAGATACAACAGCATGGCTTTGAGGGGCTAAACATGCTCAAAGGCATTTCACCCTGATATCTCTGTTTTCTCAGAATCTGGGGGAAGCAAGTGCACAACTTTTGCCCTTAAGAGGGAGGGAGGAAGGGGAGGCACTCTGCACATGCCCAGAAACAGACCTGACAAAGGGGGGGAAGTGCCCAGCCCAGCTCCGGCCCTTCAGTACAGGCTCCAGATGGAGCACTTGGTGGGTGAGAAGTGCAGGACGAGGCAATCCCAGCAGGATTTATTTATTTATTTATTTTATTTTATTTCTAACCCGCCTTTCCATCCAGATCAAGGGGGAAACAACAATAAATACAAATATAAAATCATAAAATAGATAAACCATTAAAACAGATAAAAACAAATACATTATTTAAAACATCTTAAAATTCAATCGGATAGGCCTGCCAGAAGAGAGCAGTCTTCACAGCTCTCTTAAATTCCAGAAGACTGCTAATTTGTCGAATCTCCTCTGGCAGGCCATTCCACAGTCTGGGAGTGGCAGAAGAGAAGGTCCTCTGGGTAACACTCATCAGCGTAGTTCTGGCTGACTGGAGTAAATTCTTCCCAGAGGACCTGAGTGTGCAGGGCAGATTATACAGGAGAAGGCAATCTCGAAGGTAACCTGGACCCAAACCATGTAGGGCTTTAAAGGTGATAACCAACACTTTATACTTCACCCGGAAACTAATATGCAGCCAGTGGAGTGATTTTAAGATTGGTGTTATGCGGTCACCCCTAGGTGTACCAGTGACCAACCTGGCTGCCATATTTTGAACTAATTGAACTTTCTGGACTAGGCACAGAGGTAGCCCTATGTACAGCGCATTGCAGAAGTCAAGCCTCGAAGTTACCAGTGTGTGCACTACCGCCTTTAGGTCTTCCAACTCTAGGAAGGGGCGCAGCTGGCATATCAGCCAAAGCTGATAGTAGGCACTCCTGGCCGTCGCATCTATCTGGGCTGTCATTTGGAGCAAAGGATCCAGGAGTACCTCCAAGTTGTGAACACAGTCTTTCGGGGGGGGAGGGTGTAACCCCATCCAGAACTGGTTGACACACCTCCAAACCCAAGTTATGGCCTTTGACAGCAAGTACCTCTGTCTTGTCTGGATTCAGCTTCAGTTTGTTTTACCTCATCCAGCCCATTACAGCCTCCAAGCATTCATTCAGAGGAGACACACTATCCTTAGCTGACAATGTTGTCGAAGGCATAGAGAAATATATTTGGGTGTCATCAGCATACTGATAGCACCCTGCCCCATGCCTCCGGATGATTGGCTGGAGTTGGGCATGTCCACTGACAGCTGCTTACATCCCCTCCTTGATGATGCTACTCCTTCACGCTCTATTGAGGAGCAGCATTGACAACAAGAGGACGTCTCAGAGGATGTGGGCACCTGTGGGCTGCCAAAGGTATGCTGGGAGGTGTAGTACTGGTATGTAGAGTGGCTGATTTAAAATAAAGAAGGGGTTAAGAAACCAGGTCACTATCTCTCAGCCCCCACTTTCCTGACCTCTCACTAACTGTCTTTGTTCTCCTTCTAACTGACTTTCCCCAACTGTCACTCAGCCCCCCCCCCCCTCCATTCCATTCTAGCCTCAGCTCTCAGTCATTCCTCCATTCACTCTTCTGTTTCAATAGTAAAGTCAGGCTTTTACATAAAAATCATAAACTTTATTTAATAATTCTTGCATCTGTCTTAGAATGTTGTGGTTTAGTTATAACAGGAAACAACCTGCAGCATTAAAAATCTCATCAAGTTAAAAGGCCCTGGAATATCTATATATCTATATATCTATATCTATATTGATATAGATATAGATATATAAAAAATCACTAGGCATTTAAAAGCCATTAATGCAGTCACCAGGCCACCCTGCCTGGGAAAAAGAAATCCTTAAGCAGGGTGCCACAACTAAGAAGGCCCGCTCTCCCATGACACCTCAGATGTATTCAAAGATTAACATTATTCAGAGAGCTAGGCTTGTGCCTACAACCCCCAGCATGTCTTGGGCAGGAGGGAAGATTTATCGGGCTTTGGCGTCCATCATCTGGAAGTAGCCCGCCATCCTGGGGCTGAAGAGAGAGTGCCTGGTCTGGCTGCCTTTGTTACTAGGCATCATTGGGAGCAGAAGGGACAGAGGTCATACCTCTGGGCGTGTCACCAATGGCAACGGCCAAGCTATGCATGAGTCAGCCAGCCAGATCCCCCAGTGTAGTGTGGAATGGCTCAGCCAGACTTCACTTCCCATGAGCTTCAGTAGCAGTGATAGCCAAAGTGTAGCCCTCTTTGCTTATAAGTACAGAATGCTTGGAATGCTTGCTCAAGGCTGAAGGAAAATTCAAAGTGCGTATGCGGAAGGCCTTGCCACAAGCCTGGTTTCATCTGGTTGTAGCATTTGTCCTAATGCAAGGCCATCAGCGCACCTTATCTGAAGCTACAGAATCTACCCCAGTAACAATTGAAACATGCGCAGTAGCTTTCAACAGTGTGTCAAAGGGCAGTGATTCTCTCATTGGAATGCATTGGATTTTGCTTGCGCTGTATAAAACAGTGACGTAGATCTTATGCTATATAGTATAAAAGGGGGGCTTGGGTTAGGGTGACCAGATAAAATCCAGGTCAGGGCTCATGTAACTTTAACAGTTGTAGAGAAAAGGGAATTTCAGCCAGTGTCATTTGTATGCTATTAGTTCCTGGTGATATTCCCTCTTCATCACAATTGTTAAAGTTGCAGGGGCCCTGCTTTCTTTTGTATATGGTCACTCTAGTATAGTGCATGCAACTTTAACTGTTGTGATGAAAAGGGAATATCACCAGGAACTAATTGGGTGCTCCTAGGTGTGACTCTGGTGAGCTGGCAGCTTGCTAGAGTGCACCCACTCAGCTGAACGTAATAAAAGTGCGTTGGATCGGATCTTTGGAGTCTGTGCTTCTTAGTGGGAATTGGCATATCTCCTAGGAAAAGAGCCTGTTACTTTTGGCAACAGCAGGACTCCCATTAGGCAAGTCAGGCACCACAGCAAAAGGCATACCGGGAGTTGTAGTTTTTGTTTTCTGTGGGGGACAAAGAAAATCATGGTGACAGCTTCAAGGCGGCCCTGGCCATGCGTTGAGGGTGAGATGGGGTGGGGGGGGGAGAGAAACTAATTAAATTTGTTATAAAGTTACTTCACAGGCCTAGGATCTTGCAGGGTTGTCGTGAGGGTGAGACAGGAAAAAAATAAATTAATTTAATTTGTTTAAAAGTTAACTCACAGGCCTAGCACTGGCCTGTGTTCTGGCTGCTTTCCTTTTTCCATAATAATAACTTCAGGGCACATGCATACAACAGTTCCCCACGTACACTGAGATCCGCTTCCCTACTATATGTTATTTGGATATCTGGGCAATGCCGGTCATATTTTGAAAACTTTTTTAGGTTTGCATCTTTTTTAGCTTGCAGAAAGGGTGTTGTGTGTCCTGACTGTTTTTGAAGTTTATATGGCTGCTCTGGCCAAAGCATGATGGGAGGTGTAGGCATTTCAGATAAAACAAAACAAAAAATGTGTGTGTGTTTGTTTTTTTAAAAAACAACCTAAAGATGAATATGTTGCAGACAAATTTATTATTTTTCAGATAAATGTTATAAACATTATCCACAGACCCGAGCAACACTGGGCGTATCAGCTAGTAAACTAATAAAATAAAATAAATAACCTGTCCTGGATTACCTTTCTTCCTAAAGACAATACATATCTCTATCTATCTATCTATCTATCTATCTATCTATCTATCTATCTATCTATCTTCTCTATCCTGATCTATAAATTATAGCTACGTATTATAAAAACTGTTCAAATACATTTGTTAGGAAATGCCAATTTACACTATCCCTCTCTAGGATCACAACCTTTAAAAAAAACAAGATAACTTTTTTCCAGAAATGGAGATAAGTGATCCAAAGAAGCTTTGCCTGTTTAATTTCTTCAGAAAACACCTCATTGCCATGAAATTGGCATGTGGGGGAGGGAGAGGGAGAGACAGGGAGAGAGAGGGAGAGAGAGAGAGAGGTTAGAGCAGCCCTGGCTTTATTATTACGCTCCACCCGGCTGTTATTCTAGTTCCATGACCAACTGGTGGTGCTAATGCATCATTGGATGGGAGGGGAGAGTTCATTACCTCTTGCTAGTCCATTTGTATAAGCATTACATAGGCTCTTGACAGGTTACAATGCTGTTTCCACCGCACATTGCAATTAAAGGATTCAACCTTTAAAAAGATAGTCTATGCCTCTTTATTTCACATTTTTACACGGCAATGTATGCAGGTTCACCATCACCCCTTCGTACATTTAGTCCTGTTTAAGATTCGTAACATTCTCATAAGCCAACAACTTTTATTTACTTCATTCAACTTCGACATGATACTTATTGGAACTTCTCAAAGTGTGGGGAAATATCCCGAAGAGAGGCATTCACATTTTATAGAGTTTTCCTAAACAAGTCCAAATTTCAGGGGGCGAAATCCCATTAGTGTCACTATACCAATGGAAGGCTTCCATTAACAGAACAGAGAGGGTGTTGCTGTCCACAGAAGAGCAAACATTTTACATACAGATGTGTGTAATAATAAAGCCCCAACCTTTTTTTTTTTTTTAAGTATCCTCAAGAGATTGAGATTTTGGATGGGGAAGTTGGCTGCTTTTCCACTCAAAATTCCTCCTTAGCTGATTTCCCCCCCCACACACACACACACACACACACTTGTTGGGTTCCAAATTCACATTTCAAATGTGTTTGCCCCACACTTTCAAACATATCTTTGTAGCCATAAGGGCTAGGATCTTGGTTTTTGAAAAATGAAAAAAGAAAACTGAGATTCTCAGGAGGCTGGATTCTGTGTTCACTGCCATTTTCTAAGCTTTTTTGCTCTACACACAAACACACACACAAGCACTTTCTTTCCCCTCCTCTCTTGCTTTCCTTGTCTGCAGGTCTGTATGTAGTCATGTGGAGGCCTACATGCCATACTGGAAAACGTTAGCTGTACCGTGTAACTCAAGATGCCACTGAAATAATAGAAAGCAAGGGGCTAAATCATTTGATTGGAGAAGAATTGTGTCAGTAGAAATAGAAATGTAATAAATAAATGGAAAATTGGAGAAACTACCCAAGTGATGATTAGCTCACTTGTGTAGAAACAGCTGTTGTTTATGATACTGGTATATTTGCTACTCTCTCTCTCTCTCTCTCTCTCTCTCTCTTTCATACAGCTGTTGATGACTAACTTCTCCAGATTTCTTCTTTTTGATAAAAAGAGAAACTCAGCTGAAATGAAATTTTCCAACCATTCAGAATTTGCTGAAATGAAATTTTCCAACCATTCAGAATTTAGTGGATTTTACAAATTGACTTTCAAATATTGACTGTGGAATGCTGAAATTCCTATTCAGGCTTCTTTCTACAGACTGTGCTATGTTGTTTGTGGGTAAAGTTAAAGTTGCCCCCTTCACCCTTTCAAGACTCCATGGGCTTTTTGAACAGGTGCATGGCAGCTAGAAATTCAGCAGGTACCAGGACCGGCCCAAGTATTTAAATAGATTTTATTGTGTTTTATTTTGTATTTATGTACATCGGCCTGAGAGCTTCATCTATAAGGCAACTCACAAGTTGAATAAATGGAAGGATGAATGACTGAATCAGATATTTTGCTTCCTGAGACGGATGAAGATGGTGCCCCCCCCATTCCACATACAGGAGCCAACCAGAGTAGCAGTTAAAACTTACTTCAGCACTGGTAATGGGACAGCATCCTCCACCACACCTGAGTTTATAAGGCTAGTTGGGGGGGGGGGGGTAATAAGGCCAGGTTAGCTCTCTTCGACAACACCACACTGCCACTCCCCACCCTCTAGCATCTCTTGCTGTCCTCAGAGCCACCCTCTCACTTTGCCTAGTGGTAGGCCAGCCCTTTGCATATACCTGTCAAGGAGGACTTCACCAAATAACCAGTGGCGATTGGTGGCTCTGATTTCAGTGGGCTGTGAATCCATTCCTGGTTTCAGTCAAAACCAGCCAGAACTCTAAAGGAGATATCCAAGGTGCTAACCCTGTTTTGGGGATAGGGTTCAGCACCCTGGATAGCTCCTTCAGCATTCTGGCTGGTTCTGTCGGAAACCCGGAATGGAATCATAGTCCCACTGATATTGAAGCTACCAACCTCTATTGCAAATAAGATAAGAAGAGCCCTGGTGGATCAGACCAAAAGCCTCTCTAGTCCAGCTTCTTGCTTCCTATATTAGTAACCTACCAGATACCACAAGCAAGATATGAGGGCAATAACCCACTCCCACCATTATACCCCAGTAACTGCTTTTCAGAGATATGCTGCCTGCGATCCTAGAGGTAGTATATAGCCATAATGACTAGGACCCACAGAATGTCCACTTCTTGTACAATGTTAAATGCACAGGAGCCCTTCCAGAACAAAGCTTGCCATCTTAGCGCTCCTTTATGGGAAGAGAGTTCTCTGAAGGACAAGCTAAAGGAACTGGCCACATGTTTAGCATTGCTTCCTTTAAGGCAAAGATCCCAGATTTCAATATGAGAGATGAACCACTTATTTGAAGTCTTGCATGGAGCGCCAGGAAGTGGGCAGAATTGAAACACTTCTTTACTTGCTTCAAGATACTTCTTTGAAGTAGGCAAGGCAGAAAATTCTAGAACAATTTTAAGGTTTAAACATGGGGGGGGGAGTGTTTCCCTTAAGGACTGACTGAAGGCATTGACATGGTGAACCACTGGGATAGGGCAAAAGTTGGCAGTTGGTTGTGCATCCATTTCTCCCTGCAATCCAACCTGGGTGGGAATAAATTTGTTTGCTTATAATTTTTGCCTTATAGACAAAAGAATGTTCAAGAAACAGTTAATACTTTTTTTAAAAAAGTTAAGTGTGAATATATCAAATGTCTTGATCTTTCTAATGCTGCAAATCAACGCTGTGCAACTTTTTTTACAGGCAGAGTGACTCAGTGGAAGACAGCCAAATTAGGAGGGGTTTTACCAAGTGCTTCCCTCCTTCCCTCTCGCAGTCTTTCCAGAACTCCAGTCAGGCTGCCACCTGGTTGGCTTTTCCGCCATCTGGGAAGTTTTGTTCAAATTCAGCTTTGGGTTCTGTGCAACCAGCAATTTAAAACACGAGCGCTTGCAGATGAACTGGTTTTATTTTGTCTTCGCAAAGGGGTTCATCACCTTATCCTTAACTCCTGATCTTCCTTGTCACTGCTCCTTTGCTGTTCTGATATCCTTCTTCCTCCTTTTACTGCTGAGACCATGTCTGCCACCTGGGACCTGGAAACTTCGGAGCACTCGCCTTCCTGGCTGCTAACCCTGGCAGACGTGTTCTCACAGCTGTGCTTGCTATCTGCCCTGAGTCCGGCCTAGCACTGCTCGGTTTCCTTTCTCAAGACCCACATGCTCTTTGATTAGGCCTGTTTGGACTTAAAGGGTGTATCAAATGAATTGTTAGAAGCAACAATTCAAAATCTGGGGCAGCTATAGTTCCCAGTTGCAAGATGGAGATCCTCCCTTTTATCTTTAGAGGTGCTGCTGAAAGAAGAGGTGAGGCAGGTGCAGCTTTACCTTCTGTTTTGCCTCTGGCCCTCTCACCCTTCTCCCTAACTTGCTGTGTAGCACACCTGAGCCCTGTTTGCATCAGCAAGCAATCAGGCCTCTTGCACCAAGTATTGTTTGTTTGTTTCAGAAAATTTATATATAACTTTTCATTTTTTAAAAAAAAATCCCCAAAAGGTTCACAAAATAAAATCATAACAAAATACAATAAAACCAATCAAAATAATAAAATGGTAATAAAATAGTACAATATCTCCTTCAAAATAGCTGGCAATGCTAGCAGTCAGGAAAAGGCCCCAGCAAATGAATATGTACTGCCTTGCAATGGTATTGAAGTGTGCTGATATAACTGTTGGGGCACAATTAGGGTAACTATATTTTGGAAAACATGGCCGGCCCCCAAGGGGGCATGCCCACCCCAACATGGCCTTGGTCACATGTCTGATTCTACAGCTCACAATTAAGACAAACTTGTTCTACATAATATATGTTAATGTTAAAATCACTGAAATAAAGAACAAGTGAGACATTCAATGTATCTGAAAATAATATTTCTTTTAGTTGCTGTACAAGTTTCTTGTTGTTCTTTTTGCTGTCCTGGCACACAATGCGGTCTGTGAAAAGGAAAGAACAGACTCTGGTTAACACACAGCAGACTGTGGGCGGATCTACACACGAGGTTTTTGACATTTTATAAGGGTTATGAAAACTCTTTGGGCCACATGACGCACTCCCTATAACGTTGTATATCTGAGGTTTTTTAAAACTCACTTCAGTTATATACAACGGTTTCACTTTTAATAAGTCGTTTTAAGTAAAATAATGTGTCCTTCCTTACCGTTTGCGCTTCATGGGGGCAGTGCTTCCTTTACTGGTGCCCAAATGCTTAGCAGTTAATTGGTGGGGAAGAAACAGGAAGTGGACCAGTGAACTACAACACCCACAATTCTTAGCCCTATACTCACTAGGGAATGACAGAGGAACTAAGAAGGAAGTATGTAACTGAACTACAACCCCCACAATGCCTTGCCCTAAACTCACTGAAAAAACGAAAGAGAAAGAGACAGGGCAGAACAGCGTGTGACCGCACACACCGCTTTAAAGACAGAAGACTCTTCTCCTGTAACGTGAGTACTCAGTAATGTGGCCTAAGACGTTTTAGAACGCACCTATTTGGAACGTTTTAAAATACAATTTAAAACGTTCCAAAGGGCTGTGTAGATTCCTCCTAAGCTAGCCAGCAGCCCCCTTCTGAACACCCAGCGCTGCTGAAACTCCCAAAGAGAGTCAAAGCTCACCTATTCTGATGTGGTCTTCAAAATTCCAAATGTGCCCATCAACCCAAAAATGTTGGGGGCCTTGCTTTAATGGAACCATAGGAGTAGCATGTGATACAAATCTACAGAACAAGTCAATTCTCCTGCTCCCCATTAAGAACTCCTGTTTCCCCAAGTACATCCCTCCACCCAATACAACCCCTGATACTTCCTTCCTACCCCAAATTGCTCTCCCTCTCCCCTTCCAAAGCGCCCTTTCCATCCAGATTACAGTTGCTCTTTCCCCCTTCTGGACATTCCTGGGCAGTTTTTACAGTCCATAGAACCAAATGGTGTAGCTTTTGCTGGTCTGTAGCAACAAATCAGGAAGGGGGGGGCTTGCAAGTTTGGAAGCTCCTGTTGCATTGGAAGCACATCATCTAGACAGGAAAGTCAGTGCATGAGGCAGAAACACTCCTAAAAAGAGCCCGAGAGACCAGGCCAGAGATCTGTCTAGTCAATCAACCTGCTGCCTTCCCCAACCTTATGCCCACAATATGTGTTGGAGCTCAATTCCCACAATCCCCCATCCAGCTCCTTCTCCAATCTGGTGTCCTCCACCTATGCTGGCAGGGGGATTATAAGAGTTGTAGTCCAACACATCTAGGGGAAGTTAGCATAGCATTTGCCCTAAAATGCTCTTTTCCCTCTTGGGAACATAGGAAGCTGCCTCATACTAAGTCAGATCTTGGGTCCATCTAGGCCAGATTGTCAACACTGACTGGCAGCAACGGAACTCCAGGGTTTCGGGCAGGATTCTTTCCTAGCCCTACCTGGGGATTGAAACTGGGATGTTCATGCAAAGAATGTGGTCTAACTCACTGAGCTATGCCCTCCCACACAGGTTTTAATACTCCCTCACCAGCCCTGCTCCCAAAGTGGTGCACTCCAGGCAAAATGCTGCCCTTGGATTCCTCCCACTGACTGCACACACGGGCTCAGAGAAACCCTGATGTAACTTACTGGCCACCTTCAAAGCAACCTAAGCCATGCATGCAACAGAATAAGGTGGCCACAAGTAGAAAAGAGAGAAGCACGCACACATAAAGCCAGAGCAAGGTTCGAACATTGCTCCCTAACGCTCTAGCTTTCTTATTGCAGAGAGATGCTTTTTACCTATAGGAAAGCATTTAAAGGTGCATTGTGGGGTAGAATAGCCCTCCCCACTTGCTCAAAACTTCCTCCCAGGACACATGCGGTCTTGGCTGTTCAAGGCAACACCCTTCTCACCACCTCTCAAGTAACCTGCAATCTTGGCTCCCTCTTCCCCTCCCTCTCACCCTAACCCCTCTAGCCCACATGATTCATCTGCTCCAGGCTCCTCATCACATCTCCTGGTGCTGGGGGAGGGGATCACAGAAAGGGCCAGGGCCAGGGGGAAGGTGGGGGACTGCAGTCCCCTCTCTCTCAGTGGGGTGGTGGGGAAATAAGTGCATGCCCATGCTCATCCTCGCATGGTGATTGTTTGTAGAAAGAGTGCAAGGGAGAGAGCGCAAGCATGGATCAGCTGACCCAGACCAGACCTCCCAAGGGCCGCTGGGATGGGAGCATGTAAGGCACATGGGTCATTCTGTCAACACCCCCTTTAAGTGTAGCACAAGCATCCTCTCCCATCACAAATGCCTCAAATATTTTCCTCCTTTTCCATTCCTTCCCACCCGCCACCAGGCATCATGGGAAATGTAGTCCATCCCCTCAAAATGCCAATCCTTGGAATTAAGGGTGGACCCTGGAGGCTCCCGAACCTTATTTCAAATCTGCCCGGACTCCCAGGAGACATCAAAAACCCAGTCAAAATTGGGCAAATCCTGACTATTGGTCACTCTAAGCACAATTCACTAGGGCTGTGAACAGATCTAGATCCGGATCCCAAATCCAGACCAGATTGGGGTGATCCGGACCTCCCGGATCCGGATCCAAACCGGATCAGGAGAGGTCCAGATCATTCTGGACCGGATCGGATCATTCCAAATTGTTGTGGATCGATCCAGAGATCTGGGGCCCATTGGCCTTCTAGGTCCCTGTGTGCCAGCTGTGCAGCCGGCACCCAGGGACACCAGGCCAGCAGTGAGTCCATTGGACTCACTGCCCTCCCCCCACTCTCCCTACTTACCTGCTGCCTCCTCGTCACCGTTGCTGCCATCCGCTGCTGCCGTCCTCTGGCCGCCACTGCTTCCGCTCTACTGAGAACCAGGGAGAGTGGGGGGAGGGTGGTGAATCCTTTTCCCCATAGACTTGCAAGTCTATGGGAAAAGAAGGATCTCCGGATCTTGATCCGGAGACCCGGATCCGGATCCGAATGTGGTTCCAGACCAGATCGGGGGAGGTCCAATCCAATTGGGATCAGATCGGGCCCAATCTGGATTGTCCGGATCCGGACCAGATCGGGGAGCTGTTTACAGCCCTACAATCCACATTCCATATACCATTTTCATAGTGTTATTTCCTGCTTTTTATTCCATAGTCATAATGGCTTGACACAAAGGCCTTTTCTACACCACAGGGGTGTAGCAGGCGCAGCACGGGCAATCCTGGAAGTAGCCACTTCTGGGATCGGCACACTCAGGCCACATCCATGGGTGCGACGTTCCAGGTCTTCGGATGTTGCGCATGCCATTTTGCTTTTGTTTTTAAACCAAGAAGAGCACTCCTGCGCTTCAACCCAAAACTGTAAGTAAAAAGAAAACTGTGCGCAATCGGGGGGGCCTCCCCCCCATCCTGGGGATGGCAATTTTGCTTTCCCCCTTCTCCTGATGGCCACAGACCCACGCAGTGCGGCTCTATGGCCATCTGTTCTGCCACACTTACTCGTGAGTAGGCACAGCAGCACCAGGGTGGCAGGCGCATTCTTCCGTGGTCCTGGCAAGTTCCCAGGACCGCGAAAGAATCAGGATTTTTCTAGTTTGTGATTTCCCAGAAAAATCACGTGCCCACCCCCGGGACTCCTGGGTTAGGGTTAGGGTTAGGGAGCAGGGAGCAGCCGGGGGCCATCCCAGGCGTTGCGCCTGGTGTGGAAAGGGCCAGAGTGTAGATCTGTCAGTAGAAATACTCCACACTAGAAGCTCACCTGATCTCAGTAAAGAAATCATGCAACATGATGAGCAGTAAAATGGAGAAAGTTCTCCTTCTCACCACGACCAACTGAGCATCAGAAGGCTGTTGTATGATAAGCAAGGCTGCTCCCTCAAAACATAAAGACCAAAGAACAACCCATATAGGAGAAGGAGGTCTCTTAGTACCAGCCTCACATATTAGATCTGGGGAGGGGGAACCTCTTTCAGCCTGAGGGCCAAATTCTTTTGCAGAGAAGTTCTTGGGGGCTGCATTCCAGTGGAGGAAGGGCCACATGCAAACATTTGGGGCCAAAAACATTTTAAATACCAGCATATTGTGGCTGAAACTCTTACTATCAGTAACTAAACTTCCGGATAAGCATTTCAACCTTTCAGAATGGGGAAAAAAACTATACAAAAGGTGGGGAATCCACCAAATGATTAGTGGTTGGGGGAAAGGGGGAAAAAACAGGAGAACAGGTTGTGGACCTCTGGGGACCCTCAGAGGAGCAGATTGGGATCCCAGGAGGGCCGGATTTGGCACCCAGGCCTGAGGTTCCGCACCTCTGTTTTACATTTCGTGAGTGACGGCAGAAAAGGATGTGCTCCTCCACCACATGAAAAAGATCACTCACCCTGCAAGTCTGTAAACTGGGCCTAAGTGGATTGTGACCATCATGCAAAAATTAGACTCTTATTAATTGCCATTCACTAAAAAAAATAGCCCAGATGCTCAGCAAATTGTGAAATGATGTTTCTTCGATAGAGTTGCTGCTCTCTGCACTATACAAACATCTGGCACAGCACTTCCAACGTTATGCAGAAGACTACAGAGGCAATTTTATTTTCATTTGCGTTCCCATGTTAAAACTGAGATTGCTGCCATCCCCTAATAACACAACATGCAAGTCTAAGTGTTTTTAAACTCAAAATATAGTGATCTATCAAAGAAAAGCAGCAAGAAAGGACTAATGAGTAGAATGAAATTAGATAGTTAAAAATGATGTGAGGTGCCATCTTAATTTTTTATTATTAAATTCACGGGACATTAAATATTAAGACTTCATAAACTTTGTTTTGTGCAATGATAAATTAATAATATCTACATAGACATGTTTTTTTATAACAGGGATGCTGGGAAACATGGTGCCCAAGGGCTGTCATGTTTAAAAACTGTAGTTATTAGAATTCAGTCCCTAATCTTCAGTCATAAAAGGTAGATGATGTTATTTCTTATTGCTTTTGAACGAAGGTACCTTGCAGGATACCACACACATAATTACTGAACACAAGTACTAGGAAAATACACTGAACAGCTTAGAAATAGATGTTGACAATTTAACATAAAGTGATAAATCCACTGAAAGACTCCCAGCTGAATGTTTGCCAGCATTAAAATTAATTTCCAGCCGTTCTGTTAAGAGTTTCCGTAACTTAAGCTTCATGTCCAAATATAATAGGCTTATAATAGATGTTCTTCTAGTCTGTGATCAGTCAAATAATGATCTCCAACAGCAGATATTTGAAGTTCTCTTCTATGTTTTGAAACGAAGTGAAGTTTTTTTCTTCTATGGAAGACTTGGATTCTAATTCCCATTTGCCTTTACCAGGTCCTACCCTCAAAACTATGGAGTAAAACAGAATGAAGTAGTCTCATTGGATTGGAGATAGGTAGGTGGGAAATTCAAAGTGATTTGTCAAAGGCATTGTTGCCCATGGTGTAGTCAAACACCTATTTTCTGCGACGCTCGTTTGATCACAGAGGGTTTTGAAATGAATCTGTAACTCCTATTAAAAGGAAGCAGTAGTGAGATGATGATGATGATGATGATTTAAATTTATGCATCACTTCCCACCAGAAAAAGCAGTCTCAAAAAGACTTACACATACAATACAGCAATCCATGATTAACATAACAAGAAGGGGGAAACCCAAATCAATATAAACCATAATCAGCACACTAATATAATTTATGTAGGGTGTTACAGGTTAAAATCAGGGATGAGTAATCATACAACAGACATTGACAGCTCTAAGGAAAGAGTGGGGAACTTGTATTCCCCCCCCCAACTCCCCGTAATCCAAACCAGTATGGCCAATGGTCAGAGATTATGGGAGTTGAAGTCTAGCAACATCTGGAGGGCCCCATGTTCCCTGCCTTATAGTTAACAGAAATCCAGCTTCCCAAGGCAAGGGTACTCAGAAATGCTGCTGATTTGGGGCAGTAAACTGCTAAGGAAAACTAAAATGTCCAAATTGTGCTTGTTTTGAAATGAGATCTGGCTGTTTTAGGCTTCTGCAGGAGCTACAGCATCTCCAGGTAGGTCTGGGAAAGAATTCTGCCTGAAACCCTGAGAAGCCGCTGACAGTCATTGTCAAAAATTCTGAGCTGACTCAATATAAAACAGTTTCCTATGTTCCTAAATCTCAGTCTGAGATCCTACTGCCTCTCTTAGAACTACAGATCTCAGGTACCCTGAGAAAAGGGAATAACTATGAAACCAGCTCAAATCTCTGAGGCAGATATGCACAGCCTCCAGATTTGAGAATAAATCTGTGTAAGAGAAAATTCACAAAGTTGTGAGCATTGCCATCACAAATACAAACAGTCACTCCCCTTTGCATCTTAACTGACCCCAGGTGTGTATTCTCAGTGGCTGCTGCTTCTTGGTTGCTACTTAAATGCCATGGAGTTGCCAGAGAAAAATGGCAGAGAAAGAAATGTTTGCATCCATGTTGGCAGGATGTGCCCAATCACAGTCTTTCCTAAAATCTCTAGGCTGGACAAAATGCCCCACCTTATAGACAGCATGTCTTAGGGTGCTGGCAGTTGTTTAGTTTCTCATTATATTTTATTGGGCTGTGGTTGTGACAAACAGGAGTCTGCACTTCCAACCTTGTGAGGCAGGACAGGCTGCAAGACACCCTTCATTGTAAGTTTCATAAGTGGACCTGCCATCACTCACGTGATTAATAACTATTGTATCCCGGACATTTAAGAATCCAGGTTTCTACACTCATAGAGAAGAACAGGCTCCTTTCCAGAGCTTGCTTCAAACACCTTAAAACTAGGACAGCATGTGTGCCAGATGGTCTAGGCATGAGTAAGGCCAACCTTCAGATAGGCAAAAGATGGGAAGATCCAGGTTGTATTCTGTATTCTACTGTGGAGCTCATTGGGTGACTTTGGGACAAAACTCTCAGCCTAACCTACCTCATAGGGTTGTTGTGAGGATAAAATGTAGAGGATTAAGTATGCCAGCTTGAGCTCCTTAGGAGAAAGGTGGATATAAACATAAGCCATAAGTAAGTGAAATGAAGCAGAAAGAAGTTCAGAAATGGCCAGTTGCTTTTAAAATCATATGAACATGGAATTAACTAGCTAAGATATACGTATCAAGACCCTAAGACTATCTCACCAAGCATCTTTCAGGTGTAAGACACTTGACATTCCGCAATATGGCAAAGGGTGCCTCTACAAGAGGCATTTAAAGCTCTTTCAAGGCGCATTTAAAAAATTACCTCTACAAGAACGGAGCACAAATCGGGCGTAGAGGCGCGTTATCTCCCCGATTATGCGCATTATCGAATGCGTGTTAAATCACGAGTTTTATTTTGCTCCATCCGTTAAAGCGCATTTTGACTGTGTGAATAAGAGCTTATGCGCATTAACTACTTATAAAGCGCATTTTGGACATCTGTTAATGCGCTTCGCCGCCTCTTGCCGCCTCTCGTGCAGAGGGATTAGGTGTAATGCGCTTCTGCGATTATGCGCATAATCGCCTAACCAGGCGCAAAAGTGAATCCTTGTACAGGGGACCTTAGTCTTGATTCTTTGTTAGCTGCTTGAAGGCAAAGAAAGATTTCTTCTTTCACGATAAAAAGAACAAGAAAGATTCATCTCTAAAGGTATTTCTATAGGGTCTGAGCAACTTCTAGAGAGGGAAATTCAAACTGACCAATAGATGACCAGGGAGGACCTACCCATGCATCATCCACCAGGGGCTGTCTTCATAGCACTGGGTGGGCACTGCCTCCCTCTCAAACCCTGCACTTTCCCTCTCCCAGGGTGGTGTCAGGTAATCCCGACACCGAGGAGAGAGCGCAGAGTTTCTGTACGGTCATCCAGGTACCAGAGCCACCCCCACCATCTTCCTGGTGGAAGGCGACCAATCGCCAGTCACCTTCCACCAGGATTCGCCCCTGGATTGGCCCCAGATTGATGGCAGATGGCAGAAGCACCAAATTGACATCGCTCCCATTGAAACAGTCAGGGGTAAATCCCTGACTTTTTCAAGCGCAGCATTGCAGCGCAGATCCACAGCCACCATGGGGCTTTCCCCATATATAGACAGCCCCTGGTGATTCCTGCATGTACCTATTTAACATAAGGTTGAGTCTTAGGTGGGGCATGAAGAATCACTTGGGATGTGTAGTAATCAGAGTATGCTACCTATGGAGGCCTGGTCATGTCTGGGTAAATCTGGACACATTATTTTTTTAGAGACATTTTTAGAAAGGGGGTGTGGAAGGTTGGCTTCATCACACTGGTGCCATTTGGATTTTCTTGTCCGGCCACCAAAATGTCTTGAGCCGCCTGTGCCTAGAATAATTCCTGTTAGGCAGCCCAGCTTAAGTACAAGTCGCTTCAAGACGATAGTCCCATATTCTGTTCTATACCGTGTCATAGACTTTGCCCTTCTGATGATTCACAATTAGGTCAGCAGAAAGGTGGCATAAAAGCATTTCTCCCCCTTCCCTTGAGCTTTGTCAAGTGCAAAGCAGATACAATTTAGGACTGAGCACTGAATTCAAAACATTCAACAGCTCCCATTTTTAAGCTTTTTATGCTTGGAAAATGAAATAAAGTCGCTGGAAAGGCCACATGCTGTTAACTTGGCATTTTATGGGGAGTGGGAAGTTTTAAAATTGTCACTTTTACTCCTTCATCCCTCTCACCCTGTCACCCCTCACTCCCACACAGCTGCCTCTCTTCATTCCCCATAGCCACAGGGAGCCTTTATTATCTGTGTCCCCCATTAACTTCCACTCTCTCCTGTTTAACATAATGGGCATAGGAATTGTTTGTTTTACATCTCAGTGATGAGGTTCCAGCTGTGCTCCTTTGAGTGCCGTTGCGCAGCTGTGAGATCATCAAAATGGACCTAAGTGGTCAAGAGCGGCGTTGCTTTGGACGACTGATATTAGCCATTCTCCTTATGCAGTCTAGCCACTGTGGCATAAGTTGAGCTTATGGTGGCCATTGATGCTTTATAGAAGTATGGCCCATACAGCATATACGTTTTAAGCACCGACCAAAGCTTTGGGCCAAAACCCGGCACAAAATCCAGTTGTGCACACTTGAAACCATTGGGATTTAAATGCATGAAACTATGTGCTGGATTTCAACTTTAGAGTTTTAACACCAAGATTTCTGTGATAAGGTCTCTTCCATTATAGCATTTTCCTCCACAAAGGTGCTTTTGGAATTTATCCTGTGGTGGGATATGTGTGGAAAACACAATAATCCATCTGGGTTTTCAATCCCCATGTAACATTTTCCACCTATATTCCTCTGCATGAATAATTCAAAAAGCCATCCAATGAAGTAAAGATATTATGCTGAAAAGAACAAACCATATGTGCCGTTGATTAGACTGGATCAGTCATCCAACCAGTAGATTTTTATCCACATTGTGCAGTGTGCATTTGTGTTTGTTTTACAAGAGGGTGCAAAGTTGGCACAATATTTTATTATTCAGGAATTCTACAATTGTTTCATGCATGTGTTATTTTAAATCCAGGGCGGAACAAGATCTATTCTTTATAATTAGTGGTTCACCTATAAGGAAATTAATAATTGGTGTTATGGAAAGGCCTGGTCTATATCATCTTTTTACCAAAGACCTAGTCCAACTTGAAGCAGTGTATTTAATCAGAATGTGCCTATTACTGAGACCATTTGTAGTTGTTTTGTGAAGATACTTCACTAAACCTGAGCCAGTGTTGTGAGAAGCAAGTTTCCCAAATGGGAATGCACTATGAAACTAAAACTGTATATATGAAGAGAAATCCCACAAGTAAGTAATTGCAATTGTCATCTGTAGGTCAAACGTGTCATGGCCTTGTTCTTTTCTTCACACCCTGTCCCCAGTCTTTGTTTACCTCTCTCCTGCAGGCTTTAGGACCTGCCATTGTTTATATCCTCCTTGCTGCATGTTTTGTGAACCCCTCAAATAGGGATGGGGATGAAATTCATTTGGTTTCCATTTTAATAAAAACTGACCTAACTCACACTTCCTGAAATAGAGTGTGAGCCAGAACACAACTATCCTTCCATTTTTGCAGTTCTCCAAATTGTGCAATGCAGTTCTCCAGTCAAAAATGCATAGAAAAATGTGTACATTAGGGGAAATTGTGTACAAAAATGTGTACGTTAGGATACAGTGCTTGCAAAAATAAATGCGAAGAATTAGGCAAATTACAAACAAAAATGGGTAGGAATTTTCATGCAACTGATGTGGAAATGAGAAAGAACATACTTGTGCTTTAAAAAATACAAATGATATAGAAAGCAGAACAGACATAGTCATCCATTCCTACCCACAAATTCATGACAGTTCATGATGCATGACATTTTCCTCTTCTTCCAAGGAATGGCATAGTTTATAATCTTATTTTGATTATCAAGAGGATTTTCAAAGGAGACATGATATAAGAATGTAACAAAAATAGGAAACCCAGGTACTTTGCTAACACTATGGCTATATGTACCACTAGTGTAAATGACCTCTAGTGGTACACCAATAGCATAAACTGGAAAACCTGCACACTGAGAAAAGAAAAAACTAGATACAAATTAATGGCAATCAATGTGAACCTCAAGCACACTAGAATGAAGCATGGCATTCTCGAGTATAGATGTAGCATAAGTTCATCCTAAACTCTAAGAAACTGTTAAAAGCTGAAAACCTTCTCAGATTTTGCTGGAGAGATATGCACTTGCAGCTGTGGGGGGAGGGGCTCTGCGGCTAGGCAATCTGAATTGTGAATGGAGAAATGCTAAATTATGCAAACTGAACACATTTCTCTTTTTTACCATAATTTGTGCTGCAATTTGAATTATTTTACTTAATTGACTCTGGTTTTACTAGTTACAGGAAGTGGCAATGCTACTAAAGCTCTATTCTGGTTCTCTCCCTCTGCCTTAGGCAATCTCTCCTTCTCCCATACATCAGCCCATGAAGATCATAGTGGTCATGTTGGTCTTCTCCTTAACAAATCCTGCCAGTTCTATCCACTACTAAGACTTTGATGATGGCTCAGACGCTTTCTCTCTAACAACACTTCCATCCTTCTCCTTGGTAACTTTAATCTTCATGCTAATAATCTCTCTTCTTCAGATGGCTTTCTTTCCCTAATTTATTCCTTTGGCTTTTGCCATTTGCCTTATTCTTGCCTTGGGCATCTCTTGAATTTGTCTTCCCTACCAACTGCTCTGCCTCTGACTTCTCTTCTATCCAGATGAATTTTAAGATGTTTTTAATGATGTATTTTTTCTTGTAAAATTTTTAACTGTTTGTGATTCTTGTGTTTTATATTGTTGTTGCTCCCCGCCTCGATCCGGAGGGAGAGGCGGGTTATAAATTATTATTATTATTATTATTATTATTATTATTATTATTTCAACACTACGCACGCTCCACCTCCCACGTCAGCCTCTTATTTCTTCTATGGCCTTCAGTCCATCAATGCAGAAGCTTTCTTGAGAGCATTATCCCCACTTCTATCACTTCTACCCCCCCCCCCCTGAAAACTCTGGAGTTTCAAATTCAGTTCTTTCCTTCCTTAAATTTTCAGCTTGTTTGCCTACTGTTCCATTGACTGATTCATCCCATTAATCCATTGGCCTAATCCCTGACCCTCTATTTGATACCTGCATTCATGTTTTTGTAAAACTGAACATCTCTGGAAGAAACCAAAAGATTTGACTGGTATTTATCCCCTCCTCCTACTCTGCCATCTTCCTAGCTTAGCAATGCTACTATACCATCCTGATCCAGACAGGCTTCAATAACCCTAATTTACTCTTCTCTGCCTTTTGATGCCCTACTAAAGCTTCCCATCTGTGTTTATTGTTCTTCCACAGCTTGGCCTTACCATTTACTCCTCCCTGTCATTTGCTTCCCATATCACCTAATTATATCACTTCTCCTCTGCAACAGTGCAAATATACTGCCCTTCCTCCCTGGTGAAAATTCTGGTTCAAGCTCTTCCCATCTTCCACCTTGACTATTGAAGCCTGCCCAATTCTCCCCAGTCCAACTTGCCTTTATCCAAAACTGTTTACACCATTCAGGGGGGTGATTTGGTTTTTTGATACCATTGACCCTAATCTAGGGTAGCCATGTGCCCTATTTAACAGACGACAGTCCTCTATTTGAAGGGCTTTCAGTGGAGAGTCCCCTCTTTGAATGGCTGTCTAGACCAAGTCCAGTTTAAAGGTAAAGAACCATAAACATAAAGAAGGAGAGCAGGGGCCTTGAAAAGGCCCATCAACCATTAGCACCTGGACAGCACTGAGTAGGCACACAGGTCACTTGGTCACAATCTTCACCACTATGATGAGATATATTATAAATCTATTAAAATTCTAGTAATCACCTCTAAATTTGCATCTATGCATATAAATTATCATGTGCAAATTTTATGCAAATCATTGTCCTGTTTTGTCCTCTGTTTGGGTGATGTAGTTCCTCTTTTTTGGTGATGCATAAGCTGCCGTCATGTCCCCCTCTAGCTGAATGTTTCCAAGATGACAAAATTATATAAGTGACGGTATTTGCCTTCTTGATCTCCAGAGTATATGATTTGGTCAACCAATATGTATGTAAAGGCTTCATTTCCTACACAGCCATTTCAGGAATGTGTTTTTTTTTCCTGAACAAGGCAACTTCTTTTCGTGTTTTGAGGAGGGACTTGGGGGTGTTAATGGGTAGCTCTCTGATGCAGCTTTGAAGCATCACAAGTGGCCATTGCTTTGTCCCTTAAAAATTTACTAGCCATGATCTTTTATTTGCTCATTTATTGCCCTTCTTTTACATATCTATAGGAGTAAGGAGGGGAACTATCTAGCTGATGCAACTCAGAGTCCATTTCTCTGTAGCATTCACAGAATAAAAACATGAAGCCCAGAGCCTCAGCATCTGCTGAAACCCTGTGCAACATTGTAAGTAGGATTTTTCCCCCACACCCCGACACTTGAGGCCTTCTCTCCTTGCTTCCTTTTCTCCCCCCTCCCCCAGTCTGCAAAAAGGTCGACACTAGGGTAACAAATCCTGATGCGAGAATAGAGGGCTTGACATTGGCTGTAGTTTATGGCTTCTCCGATAAATCTGTATTTCTCCCCCACCCCACTTCTAGCTCCCATCCCCAAAAGAAATCAGAACAGTTTTCACCAGCATGATAAGGATCTGACAACTTTACTTGAACGTTCTTGTGAAGCCAGGCCCCGTTGCATGGACAAATTGGATGAGTTAAAAACACAAAACATTTAAATGTTACCACTTTGGCTTCTCCTCAAGTGGTGCTGAGCACAGATGCTTGAAGGGGCCCTCATGTCCCGCTAAGAATGGGGGTATTGTGCAGCTAACCTTACAAAGGGCAGAATAGCCCCACTCTGCTGCCAGGCACAGGATCATCCTATCTTTACATGTTGATTTATTAGGCCAGGGATGAATGAAAATGTAATTAATATTACTGGAGCATTAGAGTCTATTTAATTTAAATGCCACTGAATATTTCACTTTCAGTTGGGAGTGACAATGTGTTCGAGGCTCTCGGTGAAAGCCTTGGCCATCTGTTACCCTGACTAAGACAGGAGAGACACAGGGAGACTGAGAGCATCCTGCTTTGTGGCTTTTCGATGGGTCCAGCATCATCATTTAACTCAAGGGCGGCCAAGAAGCATTCCTATGCATGGGATCCTCCTTGTTGAGGGAGAAAGCTTTAAAAGGTTGGGGGGCAAACCGTGCAGGGGAATCTACTGCCAAGAAAACAGAACAAGAATAGAACAGGAAGAAGGCCAAGTTACAGTTGGGCTACATTGATGTTTTGGGGTTTAAGAAAAGGGAAACCAACCTGTGTGTGTGCGTGTTTAATTCTGCTGCTGTTGTTTTTAATTATGAATAAAAATTAGGCTAGTCCAGAGCAATAACTATTGATGCTGAGATTTTGATAGGCTTTCAAATATTGGACGGTATGATGTATTTGGACATATTGCATCAGGGCTCTGTGACAGTATGCTTGCTTAAAAAAACAAAGGAAACAAGCGATGTAAAATCTGGAATTCTCAATTCCAATATCAATAAAGAGCCTTGCGGCAGCTTAAAAACAAACAATTTTATTCTGGCATAAGCTTTCGTGGACTTGAATAAAATTGTTATTCTATTTCATTCAATGAATTACTATTTAATACTTAATTGATATGAAAGCATTAAGGTTAATTCATAATTTAATATTTAAAGTAATAAAATTGTCATTTGTTATGCCGGAATACAATGGTTAGCCTTTAAGGTGCCATAAGACTCTTTGTTGCCTTTGTTGCAGTAAGCTAATGAACGCACAGCAACCCTCTGAAAATTAATTTCAAAATGTTTCTGGGCAGACTCACCTGGTTGAATTATATATATATATATATATATATATATATACACACACACACACACACACACACACACACACACACTGTGTTATGAATGAGGAAAAATAACAAAGTTAGGATTTATCCTCCAGGGATGCAAAATTCCTGCTTGCAGCTTGGCCAGGGCACTTTCCAGAGCTGCTCTGGCTCACCGGGGTTATGAGCAAGTAGAGGGGAGTCAGGAGAGACTGGTGCAAGGGGGAAGGGGGGAAGCTCCAGCCTTCATGGGATGATAATTAGCACAGTGGGTTTTCTTATAATTGGGATCATTTGTTCTCCCAGTTTTTCTCCCACAAACTGATTCCTTGCCAGGCAGAAGCTGTGTGACTCACACCTTGCCATGCCAATTAGCTGATAAACATCAAATGTAAACAAAGATGGTCTAATTAAGGCTAGTCACCAAACCTCTCTGTGCAGCTTGTCAAAATTGCACTAACATTTTGCATCCAGGTTTCATCTCCTGATCACAAGGAACCAAAATGAGCGGCTTGTGTATGTGGTCTCTTTATTCCCCCAGAGATGTAGGCTGCAGGTAATGAAGAAAATGGAAGGGACGCAGCGCAAAGAGATTAAAACCGCTCCTCTTTTATCTGAAATGAACGTAAGAGCACCAGGAACTGTGTCGGGACATTTAGGAAGTACAAACTAAGTTCTGATCAGCACATTCGTCCAGGAGGCATGGACTTGTTTAGTTCATATCTGATATCACAAAGATCGAATTCCTCAAGCATCCCCAAATGTAAACAGAAACTTTTCAAAACTTTATAGACAGCAGACAGATTACCAATTGGACATATTCACAGCATGACCAGGAACCACTTGGTGAGGGCCCTCAGTATTCACCAAATCCCTGCAGCATCCATTGGTGATTGGTACATGAATGATGTACAAGAATATATTTGTTGTTGCAAGAGAGATCTAAGGAAATTGATCAAAGAAGAGCCAATTCTGAGAGCAGTGCTGGAAATTTAAATAAATAAGTGTAAATCAAATTGAACTAAATGTATATTTTCCCATCATACTAGTGACCTTTTTCAGTTTCTGAATGCATACAAAACCAATTTGGGAATTTGGGCTGAGAAGAAAGATAAAAATCCAGGAATCTAAGAAATAAAAGGAATATGATTTCCTCAAGAACAGTTATTCTTTGGATAGTTCGGTTAATATCGCTCAGTAGCAAATGTGATAAACAGCTCATGAGTTAAAACGACTTACAAGCTTGAAATAAAATGCCCATCAGTATTCTTCAAAACATTGGGAAGAAGACTGGCAGAATTTATTAATGGTTTTTATTATAACAGAATGACTTTTTCACCTTTAATTTTGCTAAAATGTGACACCTTTTCTCTCTCGCTCAGAGAGTACACAATACACAGACATGTTCATTCACGAATGAATTATCTACTTCTTTTCTAATTGAATGACTTCACTATGAAGTACAATACTACCTTAATGGCCAGTACATATATTATCGCCAGCCTTCCCAGCATTGAAATATTTTCTGCACAGATTAGAAGGTTTAGTAAGGCGAGGGGGGGAAGGATAGGAATCAAGGGAAAGTAAGACATATGCATGTGACTTGCTTTTGGGAAGAGAAAGGTCTCCCTTGCATATTCTTTGGATGTCTGAAAAGTAAACCATGTGAATCACTCACACACTTCCCCCATGCATGTCACCTCACATTTCCCCTTTCCCAGCATCCCATGCACCATTTTGGCTCATGGCAGCCATGGGAGCTGGCATAAAACTAGGAAGAAAACACAGGATTTGTCTACTGAACCAGAAGTGCAAAACCTCATGCTCAGGGGCTAGATTTAGGGGTCCCAATCTGGTCCTCTGGGGTTCCCCAAAAGCAACCCCCTTGCCCCACCCCCTTTTCTCCAAACACCAATCATATGCTGGTTTCCTGAGTTTTGTGCAGTTTTTCCCCCATTCTAAAAGTTTGAAATGCCTCTCCTAAGGCAGTACGAGATATAAGCTACAATATGCTGGTATTTTGATCCCGCCCTTTTTGCCTTTAGCCCCGTCCTCTTTTTCATGTGACAGTATTTAAGTAATCAAGGAGCCACTCCCATCTTCATCTATACAGTGTGCTTCATTAAGATAGTTCAACTCAAGAGCTATTACAGGCCCTGCTGTTCCCTCCTTTCCTCTTCACCTCCCTGCTACTGCTGGCTTTATTCCTGAGTTCCATACATCTTGTTACACCCACCACTAGAATGCAGCTCCCCAAAAGCTTCCCTGTAAAGAAATTTGGCCCTCAGGCTGAAAAAGGTTCTGCACCCCCGTGCCAACCAGCACAGCCTTGCATTTGAAGCACTGGATGGTGCCTCGCTACTTCTTGTGCCATTCCTGATTAAGATGATCCAAAGCATAAGTCCGCCCAGCACTCATCATCTAGTTTGCTTTGTTTCTTGAATCTGCCAAATTGTTAGTGGGATGTTGCATGGTGTTTGTATGATATTCGAGTTGGGAAGACTAAATATTTCAAACACAGTGTGAGAAAACTGAATATTTCTTGCATGTACTGGAAATTATCCAAAGGGATGTAGCTTAGAGGTTTTAACTGGCAAGAGTTTAAGATTGCAGTTTAGTCACTAATGACAACACATACACAAATATCATAGGATTCTTGTTGTAAGTCAATAGGTGTTTCCTCCCCACACACAGACACACTGACTGTTTATAGTAAACCTAACCAATGACTCCCTTATTATGCTTAGCTAATATATGTGACATAGCCTTTATATGTATCTCTTGTTTTAAGTGAGTACGTTTCCTAATTGCAGTGATTTTTCATGCCTTGCTGGTGACAATTTGTGCTTGGAAAGTGTAACTTGATTTCCTAAAGGCACGTCACTACCTGCAAAGTGTTTTTGCAAGTGTATGTGTTTGTAGTACCGAGTAGCAAAAACTGGCACTTTCCCCTGTATAAGAATTAAGGGCTTAATCACACAGGGAAAATCGCGTTTACTAACCGTTGCTTCTCCGCCCACGCATTTGGCCCTCATTACTTCCTCTGTCGAAAGAGGAGTAAACAACTTGCACGTGGCCCATTCAGTGGGCTGTTTTGATTGTGCTGCTTCTCCTGCACACAGCAGGAGATAGCGGCAACTTCCGTCTTTAAAAATAAATCAGACTTACTGGGGGGGGGGGGGGTGTTGTGGTGTGAAGAAGGCTAGGAGGGATGGGAGACATGTGGGAGGCAGATGACGTCATGACAGGGACCTGAGAAAATCTGTGAGTGCCCAGTAATGAGCATGCAATATATAGGGTGACCATATGGAAAGGAGGACAGGGCTCCTGTATCTTTAACAGTTGCATAGGAAAGGGAATTTCAGCAGGTGTCATTTGTATCTATGCAGCACCTGGTGAAATTCCCTCTTTATCACAACAGTTACAGCTGCAGGAGCCCTGCCCTCTTGACCAGATACATTCTATGGAAAATGACTTTCCGCCATTCAAGCTGTTCTTCCTCGAGCACAACCAATGCATGAACAGCTGAGATTAATACCTTGACAAACACTGCAACAATGCTGATAAATTCAAGGAGCTGCCTCACCAAAATAAAGGAAAATCCAGTGATGGAGGGAACCATCAGATGCACATAAACACACATGTGCAGAAACAGTTAATGATTTTTTTATTTTTTATTTTTTAAAAAAAGGGTGGGGATATTTGATGACGTAATCTGCGAGAAGATCGAAAGCCCACCTTTCCAGAACACAGAAATGCTATGATAAGATATAACATTTGAAAGTAGTGTGACCCGGAGAGATGGAACACAACGCAGTAAAGGGAAAGAAGCGGCGGTAGAAAAAGCTAAGTGTGGCACGTGACGCATGACATTTTGGTGCGGTTAAAAAAACCGTGAGAGGAGGCGCCTCAACCACAACGTGTAGATCCCCCCATGGTCACCCTAGCAATGAAACACTTGTCTGATGGAGCTCTAAATCAAAATTTGTATTCAACAGTGTAATAAAACATAACTACCAATTGCATTAAATTAATGTTCTAGTTTATTTCATGTCATATGTACACATTCTGAAACTGCTCAAAGTTCTGCCACATTGATACTATGCAAAACATGGTGCTTTGAGACTACAGTGTTACGTTTAACATGAAATTCCACTATTCGTTATATTTATTTACATCTCATCCTCAACCTATTTATTCTGTACCCCTCTGAATTTGTGCCCTCACGTTTAAAAGCTCAGCAATATGAGCAACTCTTTTTGGCTTATGTGTAAAGTGTAAAGTTCACTGTAGTGATGTTATTAATCAAGCAACTCTCTTACAGGTAGAGCATCCCTGGAAGGTATCTGCTAACACTTAAAGCAGTGGAGTTGAACCTCAGGTCTGAGGGCCACATTTGGCCTGCCTGGAGTCCCAATCCAACTCTCTGGAGTTCGTCAGTTGGCCATGCACCCTTTCCTCCAACTGCCAGATCATTTGGTGGTTTGGCTTTTGCATGTTTTTCCCATTCTAAAAGGATTGAATGCCTTTCCTTAGTTATTGGGAAGAACTTTAAACAAAACTATGCTGATAAGTTTAATATTTCAGCCCTTTTGCTGAAATATTCCTCCTTTGCTTTTGCTTCCATCTCTTTTGCCTTTGTCCCTGCCCATCATGTCAGAGAGCTGCTCTGAAACTGAATATGGCTCCTGGGCCAAAAACGTTTTGACAACCCCTGACATATAGCATCTGAAGAAGTAGATTACTCGTGTATCCAACCATAGCCCAGCATGACTGCCACTCTTCCCAGCATATGGGTTGGGCTTGCAGGGAGAGAGCACTCTCTCTTCATGGGTTGCCTAGGAAAGGGGGAGCTGAAAGGTCTCTGGGTTTCTGGCATGATCCATCTGTATGCAGCTTCTGAACTTATGCTGATCACATTGGCATCATAACCTATATAGCTTTTCACTGGTGGATCTGCAAAGTGTTTCAAATCACAGGGCTGGAGTCGATTACCATATTGTGCAAGTTGACTGGAGCAAAGTTCCTTCTGTACTGGAAGACAGGAAAGAAATGCACAGGGAAATAAATTAACATTTGAAACAAGAAATGAGAATGGACTAAGAACACTCCACATAGCGCTCAAACGAAGAAGTGAACTGGATACAACAATTAGTACATGCTTAAGTTTTTTAAATGTATTAATCAAACACTCATTTCAAAAGCAGAATGTAAAAATATACAAATTTCAAGAAGTTTCAAAATTCAAATCCTAAAATGATGCCAAATTTAGTACTGAGCAATTTTGTTTGAATTGTTGTTATTATTATCATTATTTACATTTATATATCACACCATAGCTGAAGCTCTCTTGACGGTTTACAAAAATTAAACCATCCAGATTGAACATTAAAAAGTCAATATACAAAATTTAAAACCATAAAACATAAAAACAACTAATATTTAAAACATTTTAAACTTTTAGCCTGGCCAGAAATTTAGTTAAAAACCTCAACTTAAGCTATTAAAATGCCTGGGAGAAAACAAAAGTTTTGATCTGGCGCCAAAAAGATAACAGTGTTGGCACCAGGTGGGCCTCATCGGGGAGATCATTCCATAATGGGGGGGGCACCACAGAGAAGGCCCTCTCCCTTGTTGCCATCCTCTGAGCTTCCCTCGGAGTAGGCACCCAGAGGAGGACCTTAGATGTTGAGCGTAGTGTATGGGTAAGCTCATGTCAGGAAAGGCGTTCCATCAGGTATTGTGGTCTGAAGCCGTGTAAGGCTTTATAGGTTAAAACCAGCACCTTGAATCGGGCTCGGAAACGTACAGGCAACCAATGCAAGTGGGCCAGAATCGGTCTTATATGTCTGAACCTTTTGGTCCCTGTTACCAATCTGGCCGCTGCATTTTGCACAAGCTGCAGCTTCTGAACCATCTTCGAAGGCAGCCCCACATAGAGCGCATTGCAGTAATCTAACTTGGAGGTTACCAGAGCATAGACAACTGAAGCCAGGTAGCTAATGAAATGTCAGATATGAGATTGCAGAGAAGTGCCCCCAGGGGTAGTAGACCAGACAGCTTCTGATTGATCCTATGCCTGCAGCCAATCATAGTAAAGTACAATGAGCCATGAACTACCATTGGTCAGAGGATAGAACATCTCAGAGGCATGCAGCACTGAACAACTATTGCTGACTGAACAATATAAGCCACCAAGGTTGTTTGCATCTCTTCTAAAGTGACTCAGTATAGAGCAGTAAGCAACAGCAGAATCCTTAAACAACTATTCTTGGCTCCTCCTCACTCCCAGAATATATCAAGCTGCTCCCCCATAGAGGGTAACAAGAATTACCCCTGTTCTATATATCCCAGAAGGTAGTTGGTCCTACAGATTAATTTGATTCATAGGCATGGGCTGGAAGAAAGAACTGGAAACCTGACAGGACATAAAAATGACAGTTAGTTGAAGCACTGTCAACAAAGAAGAGGACACAACAGAAGTTCTAGCCTCCTTACCTCTCCATGAGCCTTCTCACCATTTATATTACAAAGAACAATCCATCAGAAATTGTGTGGCGCAGACTCATTCAAAACAATTTAGAATTATTTTAGCTACTAACGTTTATTCATGAATGTTTCAAGTAGTAATGCTAATTGCAAAACCATCATTTATTAGTTCATTTGGGAGCCACAAGGAATGTTCTTTGCTTTTGCCTTGAGGCTTATCTTAATCTTTGTTTGTTTGCTTGTTTGGCCAATTATGCATGGACAAATCTGAGATGACTTTTTATGATTCCACAGTCTAATGACAATTTGACTAGATTAGATTCCCTGACTGAGTCAAATAGGCAGTTTCAGGCTATATTGGTAAAAGTGATATATATATATATATATATATATATATGAGAAAATGACTAGAAAAATCAGGACATTGCTTCCAAATTCAAACTTTATGTAAAAGAGCACAATGTAAACTATTTATGCCAGCAGCTGAACATCTAATATGTAAAACACAGGTATGTAAGGGATAACAGCATAATTTTCTATATAGCCATTTAAAAATAATAGTCATAAAAATGTTTCTCAGACAATCATATATATATTAGCTTTACACATTGTATGGCACAAACTTGTATAATTGTAGCTATTTGGGTTATTCAAAGTAAAAAAAAGTGGGTAAAAGTTGTCACGAGTCTAGCATGTCTACAAACTATAGTAATTTGCTGTGGAGGTTGGTTTTTTTTAATGTTTTTATTTTATTTAAAGTGATACAAAGAAATGAAAATAAGTACATTCAATCCCCTACAAAATAATATCAAACCAACAATTATATAATTATATATAGCGTAAAAAGAAGAGAAAGAGAAAAGTTGGTTGATACAACTTTTAAGGGAAGGAAGTTTAATCAAAATAGATAGGAGAACAAAGAATAAAAAGAAAAAAGAAAACGAAGTAAAAAAGAAAAGAAAAGAAAGAAAAAAGGGAGGAAAAAAGAAAAATCATAACTAAATATCCAATTAAACTAAATTATAAATGTGCTATATTCCCTTCATTTGTCGTTACAATGTCCATATACTCAGAGCTGAAACAGGCATACATTGTTGTACATCCAGTTGTAATGCATATTGAATGAATCTCCCCCACATAGCTTCAAATGATGTTGACTCTGATTTTCCTTGAATTTGAAGTAAGTCATAATTTATTTTCTCAGAGATTGCCACAGACCAGATATTACGATACCATGCTGATAAATTTAAATTGTCCAGTTTTTTCCACTGTTGCGTAATTGTCTGCTGAACAGCCGTCAACAAGCCATCTTTACATTTCAGTCCAGTATTAAATCGTTATATATTGATAATAAAAACAATTCTGGAACATATACAATTGTTTCTCTAGTAATAATCATTATTTCTCTGTGTACTGATCTCCAGAATCTCTGTATATGTGAACAAGACCACCATAAGTGAAAGTACGTGCTTTTTATCTTGCAGCCTCTCCAACAGAGGGGATTGCAAGTTTTAGTGATATGTGCTAGTTGTACTGGTGTTCGATACCATCTATGCAGTATTTTCAAAGAGGTTTCCCGAATAGAGGCTGATACTGATCCAAATGGTCTGTTGTTCCATATTTTATTCCATCTAGCATAATCTATTTCTCTTTCAAAATCTCCTTCTCATATTTTTCTCAAGCCCACCATTGTGCCCAGCTAGGCATCTACTGATATAGCATAAACTGAAGATACTATTCCCTTCCCTCCTACCCCTACCGTTAACATTACTCACTCTAATGCTGTTAAAGTTCTGAGTGCATGAATCTTTGTGTTAGTGTCCCTGAGGAAATGGGATAATTGAGCTTCTTGTAACCATCCCAGGTCTAATTTTCCCAAATCAACTCTAAGTTGTTCTATTGTTTTTAGTTTATCCTGGGCATAGAAATCTTTCAATTGAAAATATCCTTTTTTCCCCAATTCAGAAGCTTTAGTGAAAATTGTGGCATCAAGCTTACCCAGATATGATTGTATTGGGGTAAGGGGGGAACACACTGGAGACAACTTAGATTACCACTTTTTCCAAATTGTAAAGATAGTCTTTGTGTATGGATTTTGGATATCATTTACTTCCTTTGTCGTTATAGGTTGAAAAGGTAATGCCCATAAGGAACCTTTATTCAACATTTCTTCTTCCAGGAGTATCCAATTTTTATTTGCCTTCATAATAATAAAATGAAGCTGCCGTATTTGGAAGGCTTCATAGTATAATGCAAGACGTGGAAGCCCCCATCCTCCATTACCTGGTTTTTTATAATATAATTTTAAAGCCAGGCGGGGTGCTTTTGTTTGAAAAACAAATGTATTAATTTGATTTTGTTATGATTTCAAAATCATGGAGGAGAATAGGAAGAACCTGGAGGTTGTTGACCCTGGTTGCAGTAGGTTTCCGTCAGAACCAGCCAGAACTCTAATGAAGCTATTCAAGGTGATGAACCTATTTTGGGGATAGGGTCCAACACCTTGAATAGCCCCTTATGAGTTCTGACTGGCTCTGGTGGAAACCCAGGTGCATGCAACATCAGAGCCACCAGCCTCCACTAGTATTTGAGAATATATTTTCACATTGATTGTATCGCTGCTGGAGATTTGGTCAAATGTTAGTCAAACTTGAATACTTCCATAAAGTAGGGCCCTTTTATGTCTTCATTTCTTTTTTAACTAGATGCCTTATCATATAAATTGCACCACCTTTTCAACATTTACAGTATATCTAGGCTGACCATATGAAAAGGAGGACAGGGCTCATGTAACTTTAACAGTTGTAGAGAAAAGGGAATTTCAGCCAGTGTCATTTGTATGCAATTAGTTCTTGGTGAAATTCCCTCTTCATCACAACAGTTAAAGTTGCAGGCACTATACTAGAGTGACCATATACAAAAGAAGGCAGGGCCCCTGCAACTTTGACTGTTGTGATGAAGAGGGAATTTCACCAGGAACTAATTGCATACAAATGACACTGGATGAAATTCCCTTTTCTCTACAACTGTTAAAAGTTACATGAGTTCTGTCCTCCTTTTCATATAGTCAGCCTAAGTATATCTAGCTTTAGAATATTCCAGCAGTGCTTAGCATGCTTATTCAGAAGTAAGCTTCATTGATTAAGAGGGGACTTAACTCCAGGCAAGTATACATAAGGTTGCAGTCTTACATCATTAATTGAAGCCCTTCTCTAATCTGACTGCTTGACTAATGTGTCCTTCATCTGGTGTGTACTTGCTAATGGCTAGGCTGACCATCTGAAAAGGAGGACAGGGCTCATGTAACTTTAACAGTTGTAGAGAAAAGGGAATCTTGTGTATCTGGTACCTGGCATAGTGCCTGCAACTTTAATTGTAGTGATGAAGATGGGATTTCACCAGGTACTAATTGCATACAAATGACGCCGGCTGAAATTCCCTTTTCACTGCAACTGTTAAAGTTACATGAGCCCTGTCCTCCTTTTCAGATGGTCAGCCTACTAATGGCAGTTAGAGGCTTGGTAAAAGAACACTGAATTGAGCTATGAAGGTTTGAGGTCTACTGAGGGAAGGTAATAAAATCAAGCCTTAGAGGCCTGGAATTTTTCTGTTGGGAGGGGGTATCCCTGAGAAGAGTAGTTTCATTTCTCCAGTTCAGATTCATTCCCTGGTTAAGTTTTATTTCTCAAATTTCATTTCTTCAAAGTGGGAACAGTTAGGGTGACCAGATTTTGGAAACCAAAATCCCAGTCCCCCCCCCGCCACCCCCCCCACCCAAAACAACCCCCCCCCACACCAAGCCACCCACCCCCCAAAAACACCAGCCTGGACCTACCGGGTTCTCTTCCTCCGCCGCCCGCGTCGGGTCCTCTGCTGCTACCCCCGCCGGGTCAGCCGCCGCCCCCAGGTCCCCCGCCGCCGCCGGGTCTTCCTCCTCTGCAGCCAGGTCCCCTGCCGCCGGGTCCCCCGCCCCCGCCGCCGGGTCAGCCTCCAGGTCCTCTGCCACTGGGCTCGTAAGGCCAGAGGCCACGCGGAAGAGGCGGGAGAGGGCCGGATCCGGAAGTGATGTAATCGGCCCTCTCCTGCCTCTTCCGCGCAGCCTCTGGCCTCACGAGCCTGGCAGCGGCGGTGAAGGACCTGGCGGTGGTGGAGGACCTGGAGGTGGAGGACCCGGCGGCGGTGGCGGCGGAGGAGCCCGGGAAGCGGCCGCCCCAGCAGGTAAGTGCCCTCCCTCGCGCCTCGTGCTCCTTACCTGCAGGGGCGTCCGCTTCCCTCTGGTGCTCGAATCTACTGAGAAACAGGCTTCACGGCCTGTCTGTCGCGCGTGCTACTGAGAGACAGGCCGCGAAGCGTGTTTCTCAGTAGATTTGAGCACCAGAGGGAAGCGGACGCCCCTGCAGGTAAGGAGTGCAAGGGGGGGCACTTACCTGCTGGGGCGGCTGCTTCCCGGGCTCCTCCGCCACCGCTGCTGGGTCTACCGCTGCTCATTGCCACTCGCTGCCACTGCCACGTGACCCCCCCGCCACCCCAGTTTCCCCCCGCCGCCCCCTGGTTGGCCTGGATCGGCCTAGGTTTCCCGGTTAGGACCGGGAAACCCCAGGCGATCTGGTCACCCTAGGAACAGTACTTTCTGTTTTGGGAGAAGAGGGTATAAAAGAGTGAGGGAGCCAGCCAGGAGAAAGGTAGAGAAAAACCAGACCATGAGGAAGGAGCAGAAAGATGCAACTTTAAGAAGTCTAGTTGCAGTTTAGGGTAAAAGGACTTGCATTTTTGCAAGTTTTATTTTCTTTTAATGCTTTTTCTGTCACTCAACTGTTGACAAAATGCCTTTATTGTAATTTGGTTGTTTTAATTCACTAGTAAGCTGTTGTAGTAAGCCACAAATGTCTGGAGTGTCGCTCACTCCACGTCTACAGCCTAAACCCATGTCATGTTACTGGGAAAGAAAGGTAAAAAGAAGGAAGGTGGGAAGGAAGTAGACAAGAGATCCTTAAGGAGCCGCTCAGGGGGTCCAGGTCATAGAAGGAATCTTGACAGGGGTTCTTTAGCTTGGTTGGTTTGCTCAGATACAAAAAGAAGAACAGCAAGTAGAAGAGCACTCATAATCTAATAGTTGTATTTGCATTCTGGATTCCTGTCTGCCAACACTCAACTGGGAAGTGAAAAGCTAAGTGTCAGGTTTGGGATGGGTTGTTGCTGTTGTTGTTGTTGTTGTTGTTACATTTCTATACCCCCCCCCCCAGCCAAAGCTCTCTTTTCTTCCAAAACCTCAGATGCAGATACCTTAACTATTATCCCTGGGAAAGCTATCCGAAGTCCCATACCAAGCTGCCCACCATACCCTCAGACTTCTTGTGCCATCTTTTCTTGATACTGCGTGATTGTTAGAAATGCCTCTTATTTCCTGATCCATAACAATGGGCATTTCAAGCTTCATGAAGCAGATGGAACTAGGTCCAACAAATTCATCCAATAATTCCATCTCAGGCAGCACCCTCTACATCTTCATAAATTGTTGTTTCATTTCAATATGAACCTTTGTCAAGTCAATGGCTCAAGATGGGTGGCTGATGTTTGCTCACAGCTCACTCCAGACCATTTATGAGCAGTTAAGTAGCACCAGTTCCAACTCCCACCCTCTGGAAACCCATGCTTCCTTTCCTGCACAGCAAGAACTATGTGTTATTCCTACTCTCTGGTTCGTGTTCTTTTAGAACTTAGTAATTCATGAGAAGATATGTCCCCTTATCCCATCACTGTACTCAGGAGCCTTTGGTGAAAGATTTTGATCAAAAGCTTTTTGGAAGTCTGTACATGTAATGTCTACCAGATCCACATACAAATTGACACTGTCATAGAATTCCAAGGGTGAGACTTCCCGTTGGTGAAGCCAGCAAGTTTTGTTCTTCAATATGCATCATAATCATTGTCGTAATCCTTGATCCATTAATAATGCTTTCTACCAATTTACCTGAAACAGATGTTAAGCTAACTGAGCTAAAATTTCTTGCTTCCCCTCTGAATCCTTTATTTATTTATTTATTTATTTAATTGGCATTACATTGGCTACCTTCCACTCCTCCTATAAGGAGAGACAAGCTGAATATTTTTAACAGCAGATCAGTAATTTCACATTTGAGTTCTTTAAGAACTCTCAGTATGCCATACAGATCCACTGACTTTTTAATTTTTTATTAGCTCTAGAACCTTCTCATATCACTTGACTGGTATAACTCTATTCTATTCAACTTAAAAGCAGGGATCACATTTCTACTCCATAGTGTGAAAAATTCCACACATATCCATTCAGCTCAATTATTCACCACACAAACTGATCATATATATTGTAGTTTAGAGGTCTGTTTTCTCCTGTTTCTCCTGCATTTTTGGCTCACAGCACCAATCAGAACTTTTCCATCTCACCCTAGTTTTCATATTGAGTTTTTCTGTGACCTCTGGAATTTAATTTCATAAGAGTCTGGGGTTTCAGTCCAAAGGAACAGATTTGAAGGGCAATATTAAATGGATTTCTGCCTCATTTGTGCAGAATGATCCCATTTGTGGCACACTCTACAATGTTTTCAAATCTGATACATCTTCAAAAGCCATCCTAGCACATCACATGTTTTTAAAGCTATTTTCAGGATGTTGGATTTCTAATGTCTAATTAGTGACTTAGTAATAAACCATTGAAATCAGTAGGAATGTTACGGTTGACTCCAGTTGGGGAGGATCAAAACCTCGATAATTTTATTGTCACTAATGATGAGCTATTTTTCACAAATGAGTAGGCCCCATCCTGAACTCTGGCCTCCTGAGTGTAAGCAGTTCCTCTTTATTGCTGGATTGTGCCCCAAGTGGGATATTTTGTGCATGGTTAACTTAGACAGGGCTTTAAATGCTTGCCAAGTGGTTTTAATAACAGGATGTTGTTTAAAAAGATTGGGAAGGATTGTGGGCAGTCACAGAGATAATTGCCAAGAAGGGAGAAATGAATCTTCAATCTAAAACCCACTTGGCTTTATCATTGGGTCAGGAGGGAAGATCCAGAAAATCCCCTTGTCGAAGAGTAAATGCATAATGATAGTTTTGAACTTAGAGATGCTGGCAGCTCTTTGGATTCTTAGATCAAAACATCTTGCAAAGGCACAACACAGACAGGTTTTGCATTTCCATAAAAGGGCATTTCTTTTTTAATTATGTGGGGAATGGAGATCACAAAGATGTAAAACGCACTCGCACACACCATGTTAGATAGATGATAGATAGATAGATAGATAGATAGATAGATAGATAGATAGATAGATGATAGATGCAACTTAATGTCTGAAAAGGATATTGCTACAGGCTCAGTTGTTTAGGGTGACCATATGTAAAGGAGGACAGGGCTCCTGTATATTTAACAGTTGTGTAGAAAAGTGAATTTCAGCAGGTATCATTTGTATGCATGCAGCACCGGCTGAAATTCCCTCTTCATCACAATAGTTAAAGCTGCAGGAGCCCTGCCCTCTTTTGTATCTGATCACCCTAGTATAGTTCCTGCAGCTTTAACTATAGTGATGAAGAGGGAATTTCACCAGGTGCTGCATGCATACAAATGACACCTGCTGAAATTCCCTTTTCAATACAACTGTTAAAGATATGGGAGCCCTGTCCTCCTTTCCATATGGTCACCCTACGAGTTGTTGCCAGAGAAAGTTTTAATGGTAGTAATAAGGAACCTAAGGAGCTAATAGCTATGATTTTTTTTTTTTTGCTCAGGAGCAAACCATACTGATTCTCATCCTGCAAAACTCCTGAATGTTTTTCATCTTAAGAACATAACAAGAGCCATGCTGGATCAGACCAAAGGCCAAATTTCTAGTTCAGCATTCTGTTCTCACCCTCTTTGGTTTATGAATCCGTCCACAAGGATTTTGATGTGAATGGAATACGGACAGTTTCTATTCTTTTAGCTACCTCATCCTTTGTTCAAGCAAGCATATATTATATTCATAATTATTGTGTTTAGGTTTATTATGTTCAGTACCATCATTGGACATGGTGCTTTACTGGTAATTTTTGAAACACGAAAAGGAGTTATTCCTACAAGGCTAGTGATTTGCCCAAGTAAGTAGTACACATTTTTTCACCCACAATTTAAATGTTAATCAATTAATTACACTGACTTATTTGCATCCCATTTTGCAGCACAACTGATCATCAAGGAAGGAGCTGTTCTGTGCAATAAATAAAATTTAACTTTCTGTTTAAAATAACTACTTTCTACAAAGTTCATCAGCTATTCCAGAACTGCTGAAAATGCATCACAATCTATGTTGCCATTTCTGAATCATCTGCACCAGGCATACCATGCCTAGTATTTCTTGAATATCATAAAGTGGGGGAACTTCAAAAAGAGTTGGCCCAGGGCATTTTGATGCCTATGGTAAAACAAAATCCAAATGGCATCTTTGTAATGGAAAAAGAAATCTAATGATAAATTAAATAATTGAGAGTTACTTCCCTTTAATTATATCACAAAACCACAACACCTGAAATGAACTACCTCACCTTGCCTAATATTATCAGTACTTAACTTAAATGTTATAGCCTTTGCATTCATTTCATTCATTCATTCATTTATTATATGTCTATACCACCCCATAGCTGAAGCTAAATATTATATTTCTATACCACCCCATAGCTGAAGCTCTCTGAGCAGTTGACAAAACATAAAACCATTAAAAATACACTATACAAAACTATTTACATGAAGACATATAAACCTGATAACCAAATTCAGATCTTTGAATAACCCCACCAAGTATGAGACAGCGCGCACACAGACAACACATATCTAAAAACGTTTTTTAAACAACCAGAGACAATCCAGGACTTCATGAAAAACTCATTATATACTGCCAAATGCCCAAGAGAAGAGGGCAGTTTTAACCTGGTTCTGAAAAGATAACAATGTTGGCACTAGGCAGGTCTAATCGGGGAGATCATTCCATAATTGGGGGAGGGGGCACCACCAAGAAGACCTTCTCCCTTGTTGCAGGCTCTCAAAGATTTTGCCCATATTGGTATTCCATGTGGCAGGCATAATCTTGCCCCATGAATCACCCTGCCATACACATGCAGTGCATATATATATTCCTGTTATATATTTTAAATACTGTTGTTTAATATATTTGTTATGTTGTGAGCTGCTTTGGGTATAAGTTTGTAGGAAGGCGGCATACAAATAAATATGATGATGATGATGATGATGATGAAGAAGAAGAAGAAGAAGAAGAAGAAGAAGAAGAAGAAGATACAATGCATACATGGCAGCACAATATATCTCTGCCAACAGCCACATTAGCATGCAGTGGCCGTACACGTATTGACCAACATATAGGATATGACACTACTAAGCGTTTCATCCCCTATGTAGAATACAGCACTGCACTTCTATGTAGAATAGCAGCACTCTCCTCGATCATCCCAGAATCCAGGACATGGAATAATGGGCTCAAGTTACAAGAAGCCAGATTTCAGCTGGACATCAGGGAAAAAATCCTGACTGTTAGAGCAGTATGACAATGGAATCAATTCCCTTGGGAGGTCATGGGATCTGCCATACTAGAGGCATTCAAGATTCAGCTGGACAACAATCTTTCAGGGATGCTTTAAGGTGGATTCCTGCATTGAGCAAGGGGTTGGACTTGATGACCTTATAGGGCCCTTCCAACTCTACTATGCTATGATTCTATGACTTGTCAACAAATTCTACATATAAGCATTAATTAGCCTATAAATCAAAATATGGTGACAGATCAGAAAAGAATGTTTTAGATGCAATGTTAACTTCCTTTCAAAGAAAAGAGGAGTGTATCTCAGACTTGGTCATGTTCATTCTCTCATTTCATACCCCTAGACTTTAAGGTCCCTCAGGGTTCTGTTCACAGCCCACTTCCCTTTATCTCTGGCATGCTCACACTTGGTGGTGTTATTCAGAGATTTGAATTTGATTATCAGATTTATATGGTGACACCCAGAGCTGCTTGTCTATTCCTGCAGATTCTTCGGAACTGCTGTCATGACTTATTACTTTCTACCTGATGTTTAAGGTTGGGCTTTTTATATATATTTAAAAAAAGTTTTTGTAGTTTACCTTCTTGCTGGGAACAAAACGACCATTTGGATTCTTTCCAATCATCTATATAATGAAGATTAGATAGATAGATAGATAGATAGATAGATAGATAGATAGATAGATAGATGCCATGAAGGGTAGCCATGGTTGGGCATCTGCTGAGGGCCAACACCTGGGCAAGGACCCATTGGCAAGAGCACCCTGAAGTTGCTCCCCTTCGGAATTGCATGTTGCTTGTTCATCTGCCTCTTGCTCTGTCCCAGACAATGGTGATAGTACTGAGAAGGAGATGCAGTAGATGCCACTGCCTACTTGATCACCACCTCTCAGCCTGTCAAGCAAGCAAGTGGGAGCAATGATAGAAAGAGGATGAGAACCAATAGCAGCTGATGACAATGACAGTGAAGCGCTAGACCCATGGAGGGAGGGAGCCCACTGATGTCTTGCCCAAGTCCACTCAAAATGCTGGCGCTGGCACTGGATGGATGGATAGACAGGTGATAGACCAACCTAGGTACTAACTCTTGTCTTTTGCACTATAAAACGATTTTAAAAACTGGTGTGACTGTATTCCTTCCTAAAAGTGGTGTAGTCAACATGCCAGAACAAAATTTTAGTAGCATCCTCTGACTTTATTCAATTTTCACTGATCAAGGTTAGGAGACCTGGTCGGTGCTTTGGCCTAATCCAAACTTCTCTATAGTGTCTCACTGATAACTGGAAACCTTTCTCACTTCAGCATTTTCAGCTGTTGCAAAATTCAGCTGTTAATGTCATAACAAGAATTAAACTGTCTCATCACATTACACCCATCTCATCTGACTTCACTGGCTATTAGGGTGACAGTGCATTGATTGAAATTTATGTGAATTGTTTACAAATCAATGCTTAATCTTCCTTCAGGTTCTGTATCTGTAAATTAGCTTTGCCTTCCACAATATCTGGATTTTTGAAAACAAAGCCAAGTGCCATTTTGCTTTTTATCATGTCTTTGTTGGATTTAGGGGAGGGGGGATATTGATAGTCATCACACGAACTTTCAGACTGAAAGGTTCTATGAATTCATTTCTTAAAATGACTAAAAATCAATTGCCCTAATCCAGCAAGGGAGACCCATGTGCAGAACCCACTTTCCATGTGCATTGCTGATGGAGGTACTCAGCTGTGTTCACATCCCTACCCATATCACAGTGTTCATCTGACCCCTATTGAACTGGCTGGTTGCGAAATGGGATGTGCATTTGCATTGGAGGCTGGCAGTTAATATGCATAACTAGTTGCCTGTAACTACAGCTGGTTCAGGGCCAATATTTACAGGGCCAGGCTGCCAGAGATGAAGAACGGTTCCTCCCCACTTCCATGTACAGAAGCCAGCTGGACCAGCACTTGAATCTTACTTTAATACTGCCAGCGAGGCACCGTCCTCCATCACACCAGAAGGCAGTGAACTGGCTTAGGGGACATAGGGCAGACCACACTGGACACAGGACTCTGCTCTCCAACGCTTTGCTGCTGTGATTCCATCCCTTAGACCTCAGCATTGGCCACCTGAGGCAACTGCCTCACTCAACTAATGGTAGGATGGGCCCTAATATTGCTCCCATAATGTTCAAATGCACATAGAAGCTCTAATCCAGAGTTCCTCTGAAGCCTTATACCAACAAAGAGTTGTCTAACACTGTCAAAGCAGCACTGAACACCAAGGGGCTGGGGTGGGGAGGGGGGCAGATGGCCGACAGCAGCTCTTGGATTTATTCTTATCCCAAACATGTGACTTGCACTGTTCAATCATGCATGTCGTCAGGCTTATCCATGTGCACAGGTCCAGATCCAAAGGAGTGTTTTACATGCAGAAATATGTTTCCATACGCAGATCACTCTTGCTGGATTTGAGTGAGAATCCAAGTATAAAGCTAATAAATCAGTCATATACCATGTGAGATGGTGAAGCCCTGCACAGTCTAAACATATTCTAATAAATAATAAAAGTCATCCTGTACAAATTTAAAATAAGTTATCATTTCCTTTCTCTGTTTTTCCTTCTTCACTGCACCCCACCTTATCATATAAGTTTATTTTTATTTAATTATTTTGTTCTACCGCAACCTTACTGTTAAGTCAGTAGAGGCCTAAGACTTCTTTAAAAAAGAATGGCCTTTCAGCATATCTTCTTTTTCATTTATTTATCTCCACTTTGCACACTAATAGTGGTCATTTCAGTTGCTAGTATTCAGATCTGGTGAAAAGTTAAGGCTCCCAACCATCATCAGAGGCCATTTCATTAGAAGAAGCATGCACTATTTATATTACATATTTTGAGCCGAAATGTGCCTCTTGCTTTTATGAATAAAGCATATGCTTTTCCAGTTCATTTATGGCTGTTCACTGCACACAAGCAGCCCTCTGCTGCTGATGCAGCCGAGCATTGCTGGATTCCAACACAGAGAGGAGTGTATTTTAATCACTCCTTCAGCTGGTTTTGCTTCTGATCTGAGTAAGAGACAGATAGAAGGGGGCGGGGGGGGGGGGTTTCTTTGGAAAATATCACTACAAAATGCCACATTGAATGTTAACCATTTTGCCTTTTGCAAACGAAAAATCAAAACCTTGCTCCACTATTGGGGGAGCTTCCTTTTATAGTCACCTTAGCTACTAATGATGGTAAAGAATAGATTAACTGAACAATTTGGATAGGGGAGGAAAATTAATCTTTCTTTTGGATATTCCCCCAACCTGGTGCACATCAGATGTTTTGGATTACATTTCTCAGTGATTATGGCATTGGTCAGGGATGATGGCAATTGTAGTACAAAACAACTGGTGGGCACCAGGGTGGGGAAGGTAGGCTGACCAGATAAAATCCAGGTCAGGGCTCATGTAACTTTAACAGTTGTAGAGAAAAGGGAATTTCAGCCAGTGTCATTTGTATGCCATTAGTTCCTGGTGATATTCCCTCTTCATCACAACAGTTAAAGGTGCATGCACTATACTAGAGTGACCATATACAAAAGAAGGCAGGGCCCCTGCAACTTTAACAATTGTGATGAAGAGGGAATTTCACCAGGAACTAATTGCATACAAATGACACTGGCTGAATTCCCTTTTCTCTACAACTGTTAAAGTTACATGAGCCCTGACCTGGATTTTATGTAGTCACGCTAGGGGAAGGTGGCCTTATATGAATTAAGGCCCAGTCCTAAAGCTTACTGCACCAGGACATAAATACTTAAGCAATAGCTATCACAACAAATCCTCCTAAAGTACATGAAGCAAGAGGTGGGGGTGGAGTTGGCCTTCTCCTTTTTTGCAATTTAATTTTCAATATGTCTGAAAGACAATTTTCAGATCCTATTGTGTATTCATTCCAACACACCCACACAGCGAAAGAACATCCCTTGGTCCCTTCCGCCACTGAAGCTGAAAATGGCAATCCTGGTCCTGGGGGAATCAAAGCAGCTTCTCACCCAATAATGGTGGTGACCAGAACAAAGGAAGATAAATGTCTTATTATAGCAAACACAGCACATCATGGATACCAGACACTACCAAAGGAATACCCAAACTACAGGGAGCAGGCCCAAATCAAGGCAGATGCCCAAAACAATGCTAATTGGTTTCAAAACTGGATGGGAATCCATAGTTAGAGCCCATAAATCCCAAAGCAGCCCTTCAGCTACACTAGGCCAATATAAACAACATGAACCAGTAGCATAAACATTCCAGGCAAACACACTGATATAAATATTTCAGGTCAAGCTAGGTGCTAATATAGACAAACCATCATAAAGAGGATTGTTTTGTTTTGAACGCATAAAGCTAGATATTGTTCTAAGCCTAAGCTCAACCTGGCTGTGCACATAAAATGACAACTCTCTTGTTTCAAAAAATAACAAGAACAGACCCCACTAAATGTGATGTTTCACTTTGTGACTTGGAGTAGTAATTTGTGCTTAGAGCTACCTCTTTGCCAGCACAGCAACCCCATCGGTTTAAACCTCAGTGGCCTTTTTATTTCACGGAGAAAGCAAACCCACTATGCTTCGGAGGTGCTGTGCCATTTTCTTCTGCTAGAACAGAGGCATCTTTCATCTTCTGGGAAAGAAAGAGAAGAACAATTTAAAGAGAGATCTAATTGTTTACTGCTTAACCAGCATGTTCTTGTCTTCTGGGTCCCTGTGAAATGTCACGGAGCTTGGAAATTCCCATGGGTCGGTTAGGTCTTTGTCTCAGCATATCTAAAAAGAACTTGATTTCTTTTCTTTCTTTTTATTCCTCCATGATTTTCAAATATTAGAGTTTTGCAATAAAGCCATAGCATCAACAAACTGCTTAGGAAGGTTGCGTGACTTAGAGGAATGTGTTTGAATTAGTGCTTCTCTTGGGGCTATTCTCAAGGTGGGGCAGTTTAGCATTTAAGAAAGGTATTTGAATAGTAGTGCAACATGGATTTGTAATCATATGATGGATACCACAAAATGAACAGTGGGGGGTTTCCCCAGGCTTCATTTTACATTCTGATGTTTCATTTAAAGGAGTTCTCTTTCCAGGTCACTAACTTTTTCTGGGTTTCAGTCTCTTCAAAAGGTGTTTTCTTATAAACAATGCCTCTGTCTTTGCAAGAAACTTTGCGAATCATAGAATAGTAGAGTTGGAAGGGGCCTATAAGGTAGGCTGACCATATGAAAAGGAGGACAGGGCTCATATAACTTTAACAGTTGTAGAGAAAAGGCAATTTCAGCCGGCATCATTTGTATGCAATTCGTACCTGGTGAAATTCCCTCTTCATTACAACAGTTAAAGCTGCAGGTGTCCTGCCCTCTTGTGTATCTGGTACCTGGTATAGTGCCTGCAACTTTAATTGTAGTGATGAAGATGGGATTTCACCAGGTACTAACTGCATAGAAATGACGCCAGCTGAAATTCCCTTTTCACTGCAACTGTTAAAGTTACATGAGCCCTGTCCTCCTTTTCAGATGGTCAGCCTATATAAGGCCATCAAGGCCATTCACAGCTCAGTCCACAAACCAGTTAAGCCAAGTACTTGACTTGAAGCTCCTTCAGTCTTGGATTTAAGACTTCAACATAAACCTAATTAGGATGACTTGATCATTTTTGGCTCTACACTTTCTGTTTTACCCAACTCTACCAGCTGTATGGAAAGCTTAGAAAGGTCAGTGAACCAGTCACCTACTCTTAAGGTCAGCAGTTGGAAGCCCCCCCCAAAAAAAAATCAGAGACAGATCTTGAGCTGGATCTGCAGCACAATAAGATAGGAATGAGGTGAGAGTCGTAAAGTGGCAAAATGGATGGTACCACTTCAGACAGCTGGTGGGGCGGGGGAGGTCACATTTTTAATAATCCCATTTGTTTAAACAAAACAGGAAAGGTTAAGCTAGAACTCCCCCCCCCCTTTGGTTTTATTTTGCAAAAAAAATTTTGCTTGGGGGAACCATTCTACAAGTAAAAATGAAATTACCCACCACCAGCAGCCTGAAGTGGTATGGTCCATGCTACCATTTTATTCTACTACGTGTGTAGATCCTGAAGTTTCTGTTTCCCACCTACCAGGGCTTCTGTGCGCACATTGTTTTATTATTTTGTAACGGCATGGCAGGCGGGGTTATAATAATAGAGACTGACAGAAAGGGAGATAGAGAGATAGATTTAAAGAGCAAATGTGTTGGGATGTGATGAGACACTTGAAGGAGGTAACGGTGTCCATGTGCTGGTGCTATTGACATTGAACCAGCATAAACCAATGTTTGCACAATCAATTTTTCTTGCTAGTGCAATTGAAAAAATCAGCAGCATGGTGGCAGCAGAACAAGGCACGTGGGAAGAGACTGCCCTGCTTTCAGGCAAAATTGTACCCCTGGGATGTTTCTAAGAGTTTGATTTTGCTTGAAAAGAAGATGGCTGAGTTCGGATGACACTTTAGGCAACGGAGGGGGGAATAGCATACTGACCGTGCATTATTTTGGTGGCGACGCCACAGCACCCGCCACACGACATTTTGCCCCTCCCCCATCATCTGGCTAAAAGTCCCAGCATCCTTCTGGGCTGCTGCGTCTCCTCTCTCCCACCTCCCTCAGTCCTCTGGCCATATCCCAGCATGCACCGTAAGTTCTGCTGGCATTATTGGAGCAGCCAGGATTTTTTCAGCTGCTCCAGCCAGCAAACTCTATGACCAAATGGAATAGTACACAGAGAGAGAGGGTTTCCCTCCACAAGACACTTTAAACAATGGATTTCGGGATAAACAATGTGCAAGCCCATTGTTTTTCTCTGTTGTTTAAGTGCCCCAAATAGCATACTGTCAGTTGTGTGTGCATTGTGTGTTGTCCTCCACACGACACAATAAGCAACACAACTGATGATTGTTCCCCCCCCCCCCCGGTTGATTATTGTGTCGTCCGAACCAGGCCAATGTGTATTCCCTGTGCACCTTGTTTTAAAGGAAAATACCCCCTTCCTTTTTGCCACCAAATTTCCATTGCATTAGCAAACACTATTGACATTGCCCGCTGTGGACTATTGACATTGGTTTACTGAGGCACAATATCAATAATGCTAGAGCATGGACACAACTGCATCCTTTCCACTAAATCAGGGATGGGTGACTTGTGGCCCTCCAGATGTTTTGGCCAGCAACTCCAATCTACGCTGACCATATGAAAAGGAGGACAGGGCTCATGTAACTTTAACAGTTGCAGAGAAAAGGGAATTTCAGCCAGTGTCATTTGTGTGCAATTAGTACCTGGTGAAATCCCCTCTTCATCACAACAATTAAAGTTGCAGGCACTATACTAGAGTGACCAGATACAAAAGAGAGCAGGGCCCCTGCAGCTTTAACTGTTGTAATGAAGAGGGAATTTCACCAGGTACAAATTGCATACAAATGATGCCAGCTGAAATTCCCTTTTCTCTACAACTGTTAAAGTTACATGAACCCTGTTGTCCTTTTCATATGGTCAGCCTACTCCAATCACCCTTGCCAGCATGGCCAATAGTGAAGGATCATGGGAGTTGTAGGGCAGATCATCCCTGCACTAAACCTCCTCCTGCCTGTGGTTTATTTCCCCCACAGTATGGCCCCTGAAGTCATTTTCTCCCAGCTGAACTCATTTTCCACATCACATCCCAGCTAAGGTTTAGAAAAAAAAAAAAACCTCAAAGCACAAACTGCAATAGTGCTGGTTGAAGACAATTTGCTGCCTGGAGTTCAAATGGTCCCCCTACCTAATATGGCCAACACTGAAAACAGACTTACTGCACCATTCAAACACTAATTCCTGCCTTATAGTGCAATCCTAGACATATACTTAGAAAAAAAAAGTCCCATTGTGTTAAATGAGCATAAACTAGGCTGATCATCTGAAAAGGAGGACAGGGCTCATATAACTTTAACAGTTTTAGAGAAAAGGGAATATCAGCCATATACAAAAGAAGGCAGGGCCCCTGCAACTTTAACAGTTGTGATGAAGAGGGGATTTCACCAGGAACTAATTGCATAGAAATTACACTGGCTGAAATTCCCTTTTCTCTACAACTGTTAAAGTTACATGAGCCCTGTCCTCCTTTTCAGATGGTCAGCCTAGCATAAACTAGCAATCTTTATATGTCCCTCTCTTAGTGCTGCCTGATGCAAATCACTTCACCTTGCAGCATGGCAGGGCCATCCCTTGAGTCAGTGTCAACAGGAAGAGGCAAGCCCACCTACCACCACTCTTGAATAGGATCTCCAAAGTTCATTTAAGCAAGTATCTCACTCTTGAAGAACCTGAGGTATGAGGCAAAATGCACAGTCACTATTCTGCCCATTTGTTTTCTAAGAAAAAGTTGCTTGCTCCCACCTTTCAGGGGTCTTAGCCAATGAATGAAGCCATAGCAATGTTTGACACACCCATGAACACATTTTAAAGCCCTTTTGAATGTTAGACTGCAGTGTGTCTACCGAAAATGAGGAGGTAGAAGCAAAGACAGGAGTTCGGTTCTAACTCAGATCTTATTAATATATTTTTTCTGAGTTTGTAAAAAAATTTTTAAAATTAGCCTGAGAGTACATGTGAATAAAGTTCATCAGGAGTTAGAGCTGTGGTTGAGACGTGTGAGTCACACCAACCCTGCAAAGTTGCCCAGTGTTGTTATTCACATTTTATGGTGAGGGGAGAATGTTACAGAAGTATATGAAATGCAGGGTGGGGGCTGTGAAGTTGATTGTAGCAGTAGTGCTATTTAGTAAGGTCTAGAGGTCTTTGTTGCAGGGCGTATACATATATATAGCTTTAAGAGAACATACAAGTTTTAGTTCTTGCAGGAGGCAAGAGTGGATCCTCTCCCTCTGTTAGAGCTGAGACAGTGTACCATGCAGCTTCTCAGAAGCTAGTGTTTTCTCATGCATCGCAACAATAAAGAACACTATTATGAAGGTACTGGAATCTATTGTGTTGTACCTGGAGAGCAGATCCTAGGAGCAGATTGCAACTGAGCAGATCACCGCCCACCCTCAATATTAACCATGCCCTCCTTCCAGCCTCTACACTACTGCCTTGAGTTCCAGATTTCCAGCGTAGAGCAGGTGGCTGCCTGGAACATAGCTCCTTACTGTTTTCTCTTTCCTCTGTAGGCAGTTCAGTCTCCCACTGCCTGGCCCCACCATAAATTCTGCTGGCAAGAGAGAAATTTAGTGTGGCCGAATAACAGAAATTCTGGATTTCCTTTTCCTTTGATATACGTTATTTTTTAGTGTCATCATTACATCTGCACCAAAGTATTAAGGGGTGTTTGTTGAAACTGGAATACATTGACAACATCCAGCCAGATTACTCATTAATAAATAACAAGTGCAATCTAGATTCTGCAGTATGTTAAAAAATGTTCAGAATAATACTGTAACTGTATGATGTTCTTAAATGACTATGTGCCAATACCTGGTCATTATAACCCACTGAGCCAACATATCGAAGCTCATTCCAAATGCTTGCATGCATTTTAAATATGCACTTGAGAGTTCAGAAATGAAGTTGGAAAGGAAGAATGTTTTTTTCTATAGAGCAAATTTGCCACAATATATTTTCCAAATATCACTATGAATAATTCTGATTGCGTTTTTTCATGTGTGCAGTGCTTTACAACATAAAATCCCCATTTTTCAGATGGGAAACTGATATGAAATATGATATGAAACAAGAGAATTCACTTGCTGCCTTAAACTGCCCAAGACCATAGATAAGATGCTGTGTATATGTTAATCTGGAAAAACTAACATCCTATGGTTCCTGGTTAACAATAACTCAGCCTGAATTAGGATCCCTAGGTCAAACATAAACATCCATTGAAACAAAGAAGATTGAAAAATCCACCCTTTAATTTCTCTGATTGTGAGGGTGGCAGGGGTTAGTTTAATGCAAATTAAGTCTGATTAATCTGCATTAAACTAATCTTAAATATGTGCCCTAAAACAGGTATCCTCAGGCTAAGAATCAGTATCCACTATGGCAGGGCCTCAACAAACCCATCCTCCTCCCCCCACAGGCTTTGGGGGAGAGCCTAGAATTGGAGACAATAGGGGGCTTTTTCAAGTTTAATTGCAGCATGGGGGGAGGGGAGTTAACCTGGGAGTAAATCTCACTGAATACAATGAGATTAACTTCTGAGTAGATAGGCTATAGGATTGTTCTGTAAACTATAACAGCTTGATTCCTCTCTATCTATTGTAATACATTGTTTATCCAAGGAAGGAATCATACTATAAGAGAGATCAAAGAAAATTACAAATCTTCATTCATTTAGCACACAAAAAACATCTAATGGCATTCAATGTACAGTTCTTCCACATTTGAAATATAAAGAAGGACCATTCCTATAGTTATTTTCACAAAAAGCAAACTGAGTCAGAAATCAGGATGGCACCTCAATCATATATCTGGAAACTTAAGTTAGTGCAGAACTGAGAAGCAAGGCTCTTTACTGGGACTGGCCATTTGGGGTTTTGTGTGTTTGTTATTATTAATATTTTATTGCGATTTTAACAAAACAAAACAACTCATAAAGAAGGGGGAAAGAAAAAGGGGAGACAGGGGAAGGCAAAAAAAAGGGGGGGGCAGAAAATCCATTTGGGCTGACCATAACTTCCAAAAACCAGTAAATAGTTTTGGAGGACATGTACATTGTTCAATATTAAAGAATGTTCCAATACAAAGTTTATCTGTATTATGACCTCCTCCCAAAAGGAGGTGACTATTGGGCATTGCCAAAAAATATGGATAAAAGAAGCATTAGATGCATTATATCTCCAACAATTATGAGAATTAGACAAACCCTTATTAAAAAGATGTTATGGAGTCCAATAAACCTGAAACAATATTTTTTTTGCTGAATAAAGCCCTAAGATCTTAGTCTTTGCTTAAGATCCATAGATACTTCAGTTACAGAAACTAAAACAATGATCCATTGATTAGGCAAAATGGGGTGGTCCAGTTCTTTATTCCATTCCTGTCTGAAATCCAGAGTATCATATTTATTTGATAACAAGTATGTATGCATAAATGGTGGGTCAATATTAGGGGTGTGCACGGACACCCCGGATCGGATCGGGACCCGGATCGGGACCTCCAATTTTGTCCCGGACTGGTTCGGACAAAATCGGAGGCCCCCCGGACCGGATCGAGTCCGATCCCGACCCAAAAATCGTAAATTTTTGGATCGGCCGCCATTTTTTTCCCCATAGACTTGCATTGCAATGCAAGTCTATGAGGAAAAAATGGCGGCGGGTGGGTTAGGGGGAGCCTAACTCCCTCCCCCCCCCAGGGCCGTCCGCTGTGGACGGCCCCGGCAGGTAAGCCCCCTCCCCCGTGCTCCCTACCCCCCCTGGGGTCGCCCGCTTCCATCCGCTGGCGCCCGCGGGCGCCAGCAGATAGAAGCGGACGGCTCCGGGGGGGGGGTAAGCCCCCTTCCCTGCCACTGCTTACCTTCTCAGCCCGTCCGCTCCCGTCCGGCGCCGGCGGCTACTACCAGCGGGCTCCGCGGCCTACTCTCGAGTAGCGCGCCGGGTGATAACATCACCCGGCGCGCCACCCTGGAGTAGGCCGCGGAGCCCGCTGGTAGTAGTAGGCGCCGGCGCCGGACGGGAGCCGCCGGGCCGGGAAGGTAAGGGCCCCCCTCCCCCCTCCCCCCTCCGCGCGCCCCCTCCTCCCCTCCACGCACCCCCTGCTTACCGTCCCGGCCCGGCGGCTCCCGTCCGGCGCCGGCGCCTACTACTACCAGCAGGCTCCGCGGCCTGCTCTAGAGTAGCGCGCCAGGTGATGACATCACCCGGCGCGCCACCCTAGAGCAGGCCGCGGAGCCTGCTGGTAGTAGTAGGCGCCGGCGCCGGGACGGGAGCCGCCGGGACGGGAAGGTAAGGGCCCCCCTCCCCCCTCCGCGCGCCCCCTCCTCCCCTCCACGCACCCCCTGCTTACCTTCCCGGCCCGGCGGCTCCCGTCCCGGCGCCGGCGCCTACTACTACCAGCAGGCTCCGCGGCCTGCTCTAGAGTAGCGCGCCGGGTGATGACATCACCCGGCGCGCCACCCTAGAGCAGGCCACGGAGCCTGCTGGTAGTAGTAGGCGCCAGCGCCGGGACGGGAGCCGCCGGGCCGGGAAGGTAAGGGCCCCCCTCCCCCCTCCGCGCGCCCCCTCCTCCCCTCCACGCACCCCTTGCTTACCTTCTCGGCCCGTCCGCTCCCGTCCGGGGCCGGCGGCTACCACCAGCAGACTCCGCGGCCTGCTCTAGAGTAGCGCGCCGGGTGATGACATCACCCGGCGCGCCACCCTAGAGCAGGCCGCGGAGCCCGCTGGTAGTAGCTGCTAGTGCCGGACGGGAGCGGACGGGCCGAGAAGGTAAGCGCCCCCCTCCTCCCCCCCCCGCTGTCCACTTTCATCGGCGGGCGCCTGCTGGCGCCCACCAATGGAAGCGGCGGTGGGCGCCAGTGGGCGCCCGCTGATCCGCCGATCCGCCGAACCGGTTCGGAGCCTTTTCAGACCGGTTCGGATTGGATCGGCCGATCCAGCTGCGGGATCGGAAATCGGATAATTTATCCGATTTCCCACTGGACCGGACTCGGATCGTGGATCGGGTCCGATCCAGTGCACATCCCTAGTCAATATGATCAGCCTCTATAAGTGTTCCCAATAACAATGGAGACTCTGGAGCTGTAAAAGCAACCAGACCAAACCTATATTCCAACAAATGTTGCAACTGCAAGTGCCATGCAGCCATAGCTGGTAAATCATATTTAGCACACAAATCAGAAAATGACAGAAAGTTGGCATCCCAATAATTGATCCATGTCTGCCACAAAAACATAGAGCTTTATGCAAAATTATCCCCACTTATATAAGGAACACTGCGTCATCATCGTCATCTTATCACAGTCACAGTGGACGTGATCCAGCCACTTTTCAAAGTATCCAGCATATTTTAAGTCCCATTGATTTCAGTGGGTGATATAAACATGTGTTTAATACTCTCCCAATAAAATAAATGGATCTTAAAAGCTGCATCGTGCTCAGTATTATATTTGATACGTAAGTTGGTTATTAGCCATCTGCAGTGGCTGCAATCACTTCTGTCTCACCGAGGTTTATTGACAAGGCTTCATGAAAACCAGAACTCAGTCCTAGAACCTGTTTTCATGGTCAGTGCTTAACCCTAAAATCTGTGAAGGAATGCTGGAGATGGGGCAGAATGCATTCCACCTCGCTGCACTGAATAACTGCCACCACACAGCAGAGCTTTCCAGATTTGAAAGTGTGTGCAGACTGAGTGCTTGCTTTGCACTTCTACAGAAATGAAGTACTGCCGTTCCGCAACTTTTTTTTTCTTTCTCAGTCAGAAGCCAGATAAGATTTGAAGGTTGTAATGAAAACAATATCCACTGAAGATACAATCATGGAATGGTTGGCATGTGGCAACATTTAGATGAGGGCTGCAATTCTAAATCCACTGACTAGACAATAAATTCCATTGAACTCAATGGGGCATGGGGCACACTTCCAAGTGAATGTGCTTAGGGGTGGACACAAAGGGAAGCCTGTGGTTATGAGTAAGTGAGCATATCTCTTTGCATGATCCCCTGGCATATTAGTTCACACAGCCAATTGCTTGTCACTCCTATTTCTTACCTTCTCTTTTGCAGTTATGTGAATATTGCACAAGGCAAGGGGAACCTTGCAGTTTCAGCTAAACTGCCTTCAGTGTAGATTTCACCTCTGAGAGGAGGTAATCTGGAAGGATGAAAAATAAAAGGAAGATTTTCACGTGGTTTTTTTTTTTTTGGTGTTTTTTTTACAAGGTTAAACCAAAGTCTTTTGAGTTTAAGGCAAACCAGAATGGAATTTATAGTGATATACCCTGACTTAGCTGTCTATATTTGCATATGGAGGAAAGAATTTCTAGTGGGTAGAGTTGTTGTTGGGTTTTGTTTTGTTTTAAGAATCTGTATAAATCCTACTTCTGCATTTAGGCTCAATGGGTACCTTTTTGGGTATGCAGGGGGGTTTTCTGACTCAGTGTCCCATCTATTTTGCTGAGATAATAGCAATCTACTTCAAGCAGGGCAGGGTGGGTCCTTACAAGGGGCAAATATAATTAATATTATAAAGCACTTTGTAAAGATATCAATGATCAGTTATATTATTTTTATGGGCCAAGGGTGATGTTTCAAAGAAGATCTCTCTAACTAACACACCCCAAGCCCTGACGTCAAGGGTGGGCTCCAGAGCCTCTTTTCAGTGCCAGATCCTGGGATGTAAGAAGGAAGAATTCGAAGATGGCTTCTAAAATCGTCCAAAGTACCTTTCTCTCACTCCTGGTCACCAACTCTGGCCCCGACCCCATACACCTAGGATTAGGGAGCAGGCCTTGCAGGTCAGATGGGCATAACTTTCAGGTATCCTCAAGCCCCCAACACCTTCCTTGGTGGATCTAATACAGCCACTGCCTAATCTCTTCAGTGGGCCCTGGACGACTTCCAGACAAACGTGGCTTCAGCCCGGGTGGCCATCCAAAGGCAGTGTGCAGCCTCACCTGGCCAAATTCGTCCCGCACCTGTAGGGGGCATGTGCAAAGAGGTCAGGACGGGCGCGCCTCCGAGCAGCAGCAACGTGGCCCGGGGTTGCCCGAGGCTACCGAGGCCAGGCAGTCCGTTAGCGAGAGGTAAACGCCTCTCAGCTGGATCTGGAGGCGCAGCGCCTCGCCCAGAGTTAATCAAGCTCTACAGAAATACCATTGCGCCCATTCCAAGTGCCGCTGCTCCGGGCTGATGTGATGATGAGCAGGTGACCGAAGCGGCCGCACTCACTCGCGAAGAAAGAGGTGCGCCGGTTTCAGTGTCTCGATTCTTTCTGCCCCTCCCTCCTTGACTTCGTCGCCTCCCCTCCAAGGTGAAGTACAATGCCTGCTTTTTTAATCGCCAATCTCCCTCGCAATATTTCTGGTCTCTTGCCTAAACCTGCTCAAAATACTTAAATCTACATACAAGGTAATATATTTAGACGGGTACTTTGGAAGGAAAGAAAGAGGGGGCGGGGAGCAAAAGGCTTTGAACTGAAGAAAGACTTTATGGGAAGAAAAGATAATAAAATATCTCGATTGATTTTATTTTTTATTTTGTTTTTTTGTTCAATGTGTTTGTCCATTGAACCAGAAATAGATTGCATACGCCTCTTAATATAATCTTCTTCATCATCTTCTTCTCCGACTTTTCCCCCCAGGTAAGAGCCAAATCAGGCCGGTTTGAAGTGTGATTAGTAAATCGATTTATTAACAGCCTGAACTATAAATCTTGAATTTAAATCGGTGGGATCTGACAACTTAATCCTCCATACCCAGAAACGTGTGCCTATTGATATCAACAGACCAAATGATATAACTTTCCTTCTGTTCGGATGTTGCAACAGAGTCGTCTTCACCACCACCACCTCCAACATACACACCATTTTTCTTATTGGAACATGACTAAAGTGTTACTTTGTAACAAAGAGTCAATAAAGCTTGGGGGGGTTAAAAATGTTTTACACTGTCTCAGTATAAGAGACTTCATTAGGATCACCACAGATTACGCAAACAACAATTCCACTGTAGGAATTCAAACCAGGATCCACCACCCAGGGAGCCTATCTACACTACTGCTTTAAAACGGTTTATAACAGTTTTAAACTGGTCAATAACAGTTATTAACTGGATTAAAACTGTTATAAACCGTTTTAAAGCAGTAGTGTAGATAGGATAAACCGATTTCTGCCGATGAATATTCGGATTATAAACTCTCTCCAGTAACATATTTCAGATCACTATGCGAGTTAGTTCCAGAGTGGTGAAGAAGGGTTCCTTTTGCCTAACATATTAACAGTGCAATCCTACACATGTCTATTCAGAAACCCCATTGAATTAAATAGGGCTTTCTCTCAACTTAATGTGTATAGGCTTTCAGACTAATATAAAATACCGCGCCCCCCCTCCGCCGCCTAAATAAATATGCATAAGATTGCAACCTGCAATCCTATACACACCTGAGAATCAATCCCTCTGCACTCAGTGGGGCTTAATTCTGAGTAGACATGTCTAGAATTGCACTGTTAAAGTCATAATGGGTTTACGATCGAGGTCTTTGTGGTTTCCTTTCCCAGGCATATTAGGGGGGAAACGGGGGCAAATATTTCCAGACAAACTCTGCGATGGCCGGCTTGTATCTCATGCAGAAACAGAATCGCGAAATAAAACACACAACAAAAATTCGGGGTGGAGCAGGAGGGAAAGGTTCATATCTCAGCCCCTCTAGCGTTGGGTAATTAACCAGAGTGTTGGTCGCCATGGTCATTTCCCCCCCACCACCGCTTTTTTTAAAATAAATAAGATTATTATTAAACATTAATTTCTTGATTTTGTTGGAGGGCCCCAGCCCTGGGTCACGTGCGCCGCTGCCGTGTTTCCTCTCGTTCCTCTCTGTCTTTCAGTTATGCCGTCAAGCTAATATATTGTGACTGCTCTTCTCTCTTGTGACAAAAGCCTCGCAGCTGCCTCCGAATCAATAGATGTCAAAGAAATATGAAAACAATCATGACACAGAACTTAAATCCTGGCGAGAGACTGCATAATAAAAATAATTTTTAAAATGTGCTTCTGTTCTCAGGGCAGCGGATTAATTCCTCCCCCACCCCCACTCTCAAAGTTTAGTCCATTTTATATTCCGGTACCTACCTCGCCCCCATCCCCAACAGACACACAGACGCACACACACACACACAGCAGACACATCTACATCTGTTGAATTTGTAATGTAATTTGTAATTACTGCCCTTCATGTGGTCCAATGCCTTGAACCATCTTTAATTAAAAGCATAATTAAGGGAAGATCTAAAGAAAGACAATTACCAGATGGCCTCTTTTTTTCTTTTTTAGTCTGTTGAAGGATGTATAGTGGTCCATTTCTAATTTGGATTAAGAGACATGTTGCCCGTGCCACATAGTTTGCAAATGTTTGGGAGACTCGTGTGTGTGTGTGTTTACGTCCATGCCAAGACACAAAAAGAAAGGAAAAGAAAAACATTAGGGGTAGGGGAGGAGATGCAATGCTTTTTGTCTGATCAATCATCTAATTGGACAGCGGGGGGGGGGGGGAGAACATTCGGTGATATATGGATTTCCTATATGGAATAGGTTAGATTTCCTTTAATAACAAGAATTGTTGGAGGGTGATCATGACTTTTGCATTTCTTAGACTTCCCCACCCTGGGTAATAAGAAATGCAGCCGCCAGGTTCACGACCTCTTGAACTTTGCACCTCAACAAAATGTTGAAAAAGTCTGCCCAAAACAGTGAAACTGAGCAGTCAAAACAAAATGTGCGTGTCCAGGCGATCCCAAGCAAACTCCACCTCCCCCCCACCCCCAAAGAATGGGACTTAAATCCACATAGGTTTGCTTTCTTTCTTCTTTCTTTATAGTGATGGTAAATCTACAGTTCCTTAAAAAAAAAAAAAAAGCTTATCATCTAGAAAGATCTTACTATTTGTACAATAAAATCAGAAAAAAAAGTACTTACTCTGGAGGCAGTAGAAAAGCATATAGATTTCTTGCACGACTTAAATGATTCTGAGAAATGATTTTGAAAAAGCCATGAATAGTGCTTTCGGGTACAGAATATTATCTTTGATCCTCTTCCAGTTATTTTATCTCTCAGTCCACTCCGCTGTGACATTTGGGATGTTCTGTGTTTAACTGTGATGTTTTGAGTACTAAGAAACTCGCCTTACTTCGTACATTTTCAGACAAGTTATTGTGCTATTAACCGTTGGGAATAGCTTTTGTTTCCTTTAAAATACTGGGTTCCTTTATAAGTACTCTCTCAAATAAGATCAACATGAACCTATTTTTAAAATGAGTTTTCACCTCTGCTTTGGATAGGTGGGGGCAGAAGTTAGAGGAAGGAGATTAAACTTTGTTTTTAATTCCATATATTATATCAATATGTATCAGAAGCTGATCTACTCCAGTTATTCTTCATTTATATACACACCTTGAAGTTTCAGAGGAGACTATTTACTGTGAAAGGAAGCCAGGAAAATATACCCACACATAATATATGAATAATGCAACGAAGTACAGAATTATGTATTAGCACAAAATATCTAGGGGAAGCTAGGCATAAAAAGAAAAGCTGGAACAATGCTGTAATATAAATTAAATTTTGGCTGTATTACTAAGATTTCATTATTTGACTGTTCATATTCAAAGTAATGCAGCAATGAATTGTAATCATTTCAATTATCTTCAAGATAGTTTCTTTAGGATACAAGTTGTCAAAGACTTCTTTTTTTTTAAAGTACATTCTTGCTGCTCCGTAGGTCCATTTTCCAGACGGTTTGTCCTTCTTGCTGCATGATTTAGTTTGGGGCTTTTTTTTTCATACATGGATTCCCTTACATTTACTCTAACGAAAGCATTCAGCCAACGTCTTCCTTTAATGCAGATCGACAAAATTGGTGTCAAATTTATCAGTGGCCATAGGACTCCCTCGCCTTGGCTGAGCCTTCTCTTCCCCTCTCTCTGTTGTTCTTGTTCCTGCTGCTATTAGGCTTTCGTGCCTAATGAACTTGGGACGGGGATATATTTTTCTTACTGTTATTTCTATTCCTGCTTCTTTTAAGCACGATCCAAGGAAGGTTGAGAACTTTTAATTCCCATTGACACCAATTGGAGATATTTAACAATATCTTTAGGTCTCCCAGTGAAATCAGTGAGACTCAGGACGAGTTTAAACTTGGCCGCATTGTGCCCTTTATTCTTTTTAACTCCAGGGTTGGTTTGTTTTTTCCTTCCAGAAGATTTTAGGGCATCAGTACAATTCATTTATATTTATATATTTTAATCACCCAATGGAGGACAAGAGATATTGAATACCCCTGTAGAGGCAATGTAGATTTATCCGAAGAATTAGCATTTTCTCTACTTTGAAATCTCCTAAACATGTATTCCTGTTAGGAGTTGATTTATAAATTACATATTCAACCTGTGAATTCTCCTGCACAAAGCTCTCTTTGAAATGAATGGGGGCTGTGTGAGTAGGTCCCGTTAATTTCACTGGGGTTATGAAGGAGAACTTCCCAATGTCCTAATGCTCTCTTTAACTACAAACTACCAAAGCAGTCTCCCCCCCCCAATTCCTTTAGCATGCTTTACTAAAGTACCTCTTCATCGATGACAGATAGATTGCTACTAATTATTAGACATTAATGATTTGTTTCTCGCTTTTGGGGGGGAAATCACTGCTTCATTTGACTGTGTTGATTTTCTCTTTTGATTAAAAACAGCCAGTTCTTGTTGTTTAAAAAAGCTCCCTACTTAAAACTCTCGCTGTTTAGGGATTTTGAGGTCTCCCTTCCACTTTTTCAAGGCATCCAAAGGGCTCAAATTCACCGTCCAAAGATATTATATTTGTGAAATGTCTCCTTTTGTTGGGGCTTTTAACACCTTCTTATAACGAATCATTTGTTCTTTTCTCTTTAATTTTGATAGACAATTAGCCATCAAATATACACCAGTTGACTGTAGCCGACCATTAAACTCGTCTTTATTTGACGCTAATTTAGCATAGCTGCTTTGTTTAACTTTGCCTTATAAGAACCAGGTTTTGTAGCAAAAAAAAAAAAGGAAAAAAAGGGAAAAAAGGTGTAATTTTATGGGGGGGGGGGGTCCATTTCTTTTGGCCCTCTCCACAGCAAGCTCTTTCCTTTTTGTAAACCGTTCTGCTGGGCAGGCACACTATTTCCTACTGCCTGGCACCTGGAGTCTAGGAGGAAAAAAATTAGCATTGATATAGATTTAGTTGCAATGTAATCTCTTAAATCTGTCCAAGATTCGGGGAGATAATTACACTTTCACTGAATTGCCAGGGGTCAGCGTCTCTGTGGACCTGAGGAGTTGATTTACTAACAATAGTGTTACATAAAAAATGGTGTTTGAGATTATAATGCTAATAGATGCAGTCACTGGGGAGAGCAGGCAGGCTAAAACTAATTCGATGGAACTTCGGTTTTGTCCTTCTTCTCTTCTTTTACCAGAATTGAAATCACTTTCATCATTTAATTTATAGGAATGAGTTCGGTAGCAATTACAGAAAACTGGAAAGATTGCTTTACAATATGAGTTGTTTGGGGTTAACTTGAACCTCTAGTTTTTCTTTTCTCTTTTCTCCCACCTCTTTCCATCATAACTAAGGAGGTATGCATATGTGTGTGTTTTGTATACGCGTATACACACACACACACACACACCCCATATAGACTTATTTTCCTATATAAACTGAAGTCAGCCTGATTCAGGAAGGCAATATTTAAAAGGGAGAAATATTATTTTCCACAGCAGAATTGTAACTTTGATTAATTATAGAGCCCAACTCGCCCTGCAGGGGCCTGCCTCATATGTTGGCAGATACCTGGAATCATTAGGCTGGACTGCGCCTTTCATGATCATCTTTCACATCCATGGTCGGTCGTTCCTGTTGGGAAGGGGGGGGCACAAGGAGAGTATCCCTCAGACAGGCTTACATTCCACGACCCCTTTACTAGAAAGAAGATCCGTTCACCTCCCTGTAACTGCTTTCAAATAAACTGGGCTGTGGTTTATGCCGTAGTCTTGCTCACAAGAATACAAAATGAAGAAAGCCAACAAATTATAGATTTATAGTGAATAAAACAAAGACTGGCATCCAAAGCCCAGAGACAAGTGTCCCCGCTTTTTAAAATAAATGTAAATTACGTTAATAGCCCTAACAGGACTACTGCCTCCATATGCACACATGTTTGAAAGACTCCAAATGTTTGAGATAGCCCCACTTTCCTGGGCTGTTTCCGGTACGGTGTAGGAAGCTGTGGGTGTCAGTAGCTGGCCAAGTTATCATATATCAGTCCATCTAAGTACACACTCTAGCCTAACCATAGCCCTGTCTCCTAGAAAATAGGTTGTATTGGTTTCAATGGGATTTACTGTCAAGAAAGATGGCTGCCTCCTCCCTTGGAAATAAATCCCACGGATTTCAGCTGAAGAAGCTACTTTCAAGTGAAGATGATTGGAGGACAGAAGCTGACATGCCATGACACGTCTAGAATCTCCACCCCCGTCTGGTGATGCCATCAGGGGCAGAAGTTCAGGGCCCCACATGGCAGAACGATCAGGAGGGCCCCAAACGCAGCGCGGCTGGATGACCATATTTTGAAGTCAATGTTCTTAAGAAGGGGGTGGGGAGGGTAAAGCCATTAAATCCAGAGTCTAAAATCACCCGACCTGTCTCATTCCGGGGTAGAAAAATTTATCCCAGGAAGAGAAAGCACTTTGTACTAGAAAATGATCCTGTCTACTTATTGGCTAGAGAAGGATGATGTCATGCACATTGGTCTTTAATTGGATCATTAATGGCTCCCCTTTCCTTTGCCGTGTCACTTGGTTCTTGTTTGTTTGTCTGTTTGTTTGTTTTAAAGGAAAAATAAATAGAACTTTGGAGGCAGAAGAGACCATGAAGATTTCGTGCCATGAATTTATATTTACATATTAATACACCCATTTACTCATCAGAGGCGATCAAATCTCCAGAATCCAGCACAAAACTACTTCAGTCTGTCTGCATTCCCACCACTGGCTTGGGAGTAAGTCCTACTGAACACAGTGGCACTTACTTCTGAGTTGACATGTATAGGATTGCACTTTAAAGACTGCCACTGCTTTGGAAATGCACTGGTGCCAGTGATACCAGAGAACAATAAAGCAAGTACGTTGCAACCCAGGAGATTAATGGTGTGATCATATACGCTTACTCGGAAATAAGTCCCACTGGGTTCAATGGGGCTTACTTCCAAGCAAGTGAGTTTGGGATTGTAGCTTTACAGTGCAATCCTACCCATGTCTACTCAGAAGTAAACCCCACAAAGTTCAATGGAACTGACTCCCAGACAGAGTTTCCAAAACACTTCCTTGTAGGTAACTCTCATTGCTTTCAAATAGAACTTGCTTCCGAATCGATATGCTTAGAATCCAAGCCTGGTCCCAGCTGGATTTCGCTGGCCTAAGTGCCTTATAACTGTGCACAAATATCAGAGACAGGAGCAGCATTAAAACATGGGACAGAAGCCCCAATTTGTAGAGCTCAGACAATGAGGAACTTGGTCCTAGGTTTGTTTTGAATGGAAGAGCTCCAATACTTGGCCATCTTAAACCCTGCCCAGAGTGAGAAGCTTTAACGTGCAGCAACACACAGCCTGATTCGAGGACTGTTGCTAGCTTATCTCCTGCGAGGTTTTACAGTAAAAGCATTCATGAGATTTAAGGTCACCTGAAAAACAACCCCTCTTGAACGACCGATTAAAAGCTTTACATGCTTCTTAATCGCACCCCACTGGCACCGTACAAAGCAAGAGGCGGTCCATAAGGTTATTATTAGAAGTTGCCCTTCCCGCGTTGTTTGGATGAGGAGCTTTTTCGCTGGAGACCAAGGGACGTAGGCAGCCAGGGGCGTCTCTTCTGAGCACCGGGATCATTTTCTGGACCTTGATCACGAGTCACACCCCTTTTGCTTCTCCAGAGCTCGTGAATCGGGGGCTGGCACAGCTTTGGGAAAGTGCTTTTAGCCTGTCTTGACCCCGGGACTGCTTCATGGGGAAGGGCTGGTAGGATTCCTTCGGGCTCATGGGGACCAACTCCAGGAAAGAAAGGATCACGGAGATCCCTCTGAAGGGCCATCGGAAATAACCAGAGCAGAATCTGTTCTGTACCAGGGCTGGGCAGGAGCTAGTTCTCCAGATGCTTTGGACTTCAATTCCTAGAGTTGGGAGTTGAAGTCCAAAACATCTGGGAATTTTCTTCTTGTCCACCCCTTATTCCATAATACCAGCTTTCTCCGATCTGGTGCCCTCCAGCTGTGTTGGGCTAAACTCCCAACATTCCTGACCATTAGCCATGCTGGCAGGGGCTTCTGGAAGCCCAAAGCATCTCAAGATCTACCTTCTCCCCACTCTGGGGTAGAACAGGGTTGTAGATCATCATAGATGGAAGGTAGAAGGTCGGGGAAAGCTGTGTGCTACGAACGAGGCGGCCGCCTGAGCTCTAAAACACGATAGCCACCAATAGTCAGGTTCAAACTCAGCCCTGGAGTGGCTATTTTTCCAGACCAGGCCTCAGCCTTGCCCAGACACACCGAAGCGAGACTTCCTTGGAGTGTGGACAAAGGGCAGGCCCGCGACCGGTGGACCGAGGCGAAGGGAAGCACTTCGGAGCGCACAAGGACATGGCCTGCCCCGGTGACACCGCTGGCTTTTCAAAGTCAGCCCTTAGAAGTGGCTGTGCCCCAACTTTCAAATCGGTTCCAGCGACTCCACTTCTACCCCCCAGCAGAGGAATAGGAATTCTGGCCCGAGACGTTGCTCTTTCTTCCAGACGTGCGTGATGGCACAGAGGCACCCCCGCTGCCCCCCCCCTCAAGTGCTTCTCAGTGCGGATGGCGATCCTGCCCCACCCGGTCCTTTCTTCAGGACCAAATGGTATTTTAGCTCGGTCTTTTTCAAAGACCTTCCTAATGGGAAGTGAGAAGCGATGGGGCCTTCCTGGCAGGGCAAGGCAGAGGGGTGCTGGGGGGGCAGTTGGCCCGGGGCTCACGATTTTGAGGGGGCACTTCTAGTTCATATATGTATTTAGCACTGAATCAGTGCCACGGATTTAAAAATGCTTAATGAGCAGTTTGAAATGGGGGGGGGGGGGCACACACACTTCCCATCTGGCCTGGGCATATTACCAGCTCTGCAGGACCCTGCTTCCTGGGCGCCTTCCTCCAGGCAGTGTCACTCGAGGGCACCTTCCTTGCTCATTTCCACACCCCATCTACAAAGGAAGCGAGATCTTCCGCGCCTTCCTAGTCATAAAGTCAGGGAGATGGGCTTTTCGGCGGCTTCCTTCTTCGAGCGCCCTCCTCTCTCTCGATTACCCGCAGCCCTTGGAAAGCGGGGTCTCGAGGAGAGCCATCTTGGAACCTGCCCGGCCGGGCTTGGGGAGCGGTGGCGTTTCCTTTTTCGAAGCCTTCCCGATCTCCTCCCGTAAGAACAATCTATATGTTAATTGACAAACTTGGGGCGTTCAGGAGCTCGCGACAGGCCTCGTCAGCGGCTGGCCCGCTCGTTGTGTCGCTCTTTCCGAGCGCGTCGCGTCCGCTCCACTCGGCTCCGGGGCTGTCAGCGAACAGCTTGCCCACCGTGCGGCCTCCTCCCCTCTTCTTCTTTACGGTACACGGAAATGACAAACGCGCTGTTTTATCCATACAATTTATTTCATTATTGTTGCCAGCACGAAGCATCACAATCAATCATAAGGAAGCCCGGTTGGCAGGTGTCAATCTTGGTCTGTTTTTGTACGTCTCAGTCTATATTTAATCCAATTACAAGGGTCAGGGAATAAGTGCAAATCCCCTTGTTACAACTCACATCTTATTCAAGATTTAAAGTAAAAAAAAAAAGTCAACTGGATCACATGGGCGGGCGCTTTGGGGAAGCTCCGAGATCTTTGGGGGGAAAGAAAATTCTGACACACATCCCAAGTCTTTATTTCCCCCTCCCTCGATGTAAATGATGCAGCAAGCACTATTTTTATTAGTAGTAGTAGATTTCTTGAGGGTCGGGGTGGCGTCTCTCCCCCCCCCCCTCTTTTTTTCTTTCTAAAGGAGTGTTTGTGAACAAATGAAGTATCTTGTTATTTTGCTAAAGGAAGAGGAGAAGCTTTAATGATGGGAGATCTTTCCGCTCGTTGCCCTTTCAAATACAATTGTAGATCGAACTCAGCCTTGTCACGTCGAGGAAAAGTGAATTTCTAACATCCAGGACGTGCCTGTCGACTTTCAGCGAACTGCATCCAATCACCCCGAGGGAATTCAGCTAATGTCTCAGTCGGGGGAGAAAAGGGGGAAAGAAAAAGAAAGGGGAGGGGAGGGAGAAGAAAAGAAAAGAAAAGGCTCGGGGACGGGGGCCAGGAAAACAAATCAAACAACATGGGCCAGCATCACGCTGATTATGAAAATGTTTTAAAGGAGTGGGGGGGGGACGTAGCGGGGGGGGGGGGGTAGGAGGCGAGGCAGGCCCGGTTCACATCGGAGCCAAATTAATACCATTGGGAATCCTGAAGAGGGCAGAGGAGAGGGGAGCTTGATTTCTCCCCACCCCCAGCTTGATTTTCCCACTCCTGCCCCCCTTCCCCATCTTAAATTAAAGCTGCAGTTCTATGCACACTTAGGAACTTGGTAGGGCTTACTTTGAGTAAACGCGCTTAGGATAGCAGTGCGCGTCAAAGGAACTTTTAAAAAAACCTTATAAGGAATTTGTCAGGATCTCTCGCTTTTCTTTTCTCTTTGTAGTGGCTGACAAACCGGTGTGGGAGGATTAAGGCGTCTCAAACCTAAAGTCTCATTTAAAGAATGAGAGCCCCTATGGATGGCTCCCTATTTGGACCTTTCTCTTCTGAGAATGTTGGGCGAATCTGCACAACCCTGATGATAATCGGGGGTGATCCCATCCATTGCTCGCAGTATCTGGAGTCTCTTGAACCATCTTCTTCTCTCCTTCCCCAACCCCCCATCTTATTTAACATCCAGATATAAATAGATGTGATCAGAAATCCCATTTCCAAGGGAATTGTTCTTATTTGTAGAGTGAGCCAGGCATGTTTACTCAAAAAGTGAGCTGCAATAAATTCAGTGGGATTTACTCTGTAGTAAAGACACACAGGCCCTACAATTTTAGGATTGCAGCCTTTTTTTATTTATTTATTTTACTTACTGATCGGAAATACAACCTTGAGAAGCCCGTCCCACAGCTTTCAAAGAAGCTGAACTTTCCCATCATGCATGCAGGACAAGGATGATGGACGATGCTATGATTTGCATGAATTCTACAATTATACCAGACAATCTTTTTGGAAGGTTTGGCACAGAGTGTTGGATAGCAAGATGCCATGAGAACAGGAGTATTTATCGAATTATCTAAAAATGCTATAGTTTGGGGGGGGGGGGTTTATACCCATGTTGTCAATAGACCTATCCTGCTCAATTATACTCAATGAGACTTTTGCCATTGATTTAAAAGCGAGATGGATTACACATATATATGTCTACTCAAAAGTAAGTCCCTTTGAGTTCAGTGGCGCTCTTACTCCTAGGAGTAATTACCCATTAAACACAATGGAACTTACATCTGAGTAGACAGTATAGGATTGCAGTCAGTCTGCAATCCTATACCAATTTACCAGGGGGTGAGCCCCATTGAATGCTCTGTTACTTCTAAGTAGACATGCGTGGGATTGCAGTGTAACGCGAGCACTCCCCTCATATGTATGATCCCTTGGAACATGCCCATTTCTTCCTCTTGTTGCAGCCACAGCCTTTAATAAATCGGTTACAAATATCTTTAAAGTTAACCTGAATGGTAGATAGGTAAGATAGATAGAAACGTGGACAGACAAACATTCCTCTCTGAAATGGAATCACTTGCAAGAATGATCGGGCGAAAACATAGAGTTGTTCCCTCCTGAAATCCTAGGGAGAAAGCAGTTACTAAGTAATTGACTTATATGAAAAGCACATACCTTGAAGAAGGCCATCAGATCCCCTTCTCCCTGAGTATCCCCTTTTGCCTCCTATTCAAGCCACCTTTCGCCTCGCAAGATTTTCCCTTGCTCTGAGGGTTCCTCCCTGACTTGCTTTTATTTATTTATTTTCTGCCCCTTCCGAACAGTTCCTAGCAGCTAGTCTTTCTCGGACCTTATTTTGCCGTCTGTGCGATGCCACAGTAAACAAATTGTTCTGATGTGCTTATTATTATTGCTCAAGTTCTGCTTGGATAGAGAATTAAACCTCATTATTACAGCGTGTGTGTGTGTGTGTGTGTGTGTGGAGAGAATTGCTCCATCTAAGCGAACACACGGGGGTTTGGGGCATCCTCGCAGAAAGAGAGAGAGAGAGAGAGAGAGAGGCAGACCTCCTATCACCGTGTAAATCAAATATGTATAATGCTTATACATTTGTAACACATTATTGTTGCTTCTTGCTTGCGCCCCATTCAAAGTAGCTTCACAGCTTTCAAGTCTTCTGCCCATCAGAAAGCCTGAACGGCAAAACGCCTCCATTGAAGGCAGGGCTCGCTTCTCCCTTCCCAGCTCAGCGCCCTCATTAGCGCCTTCTCTGCGGAGATGGCATGCTAATTCCCCCCTCCCACGTTACCCTGGAGGGTGGGAGGCGGAGAGGAAGTTCGAGTCTGCGTTTACACGGCGCCTGCTCTTTAGAGTTAAAGGAGAGCGCAAGAACAGTTTTTTTAAAAAATATATTAGCAGCAGCAGCAGCAGTCCAATGACCAACCTACAAGGGGGGGGGGGGGTGATCCCGAACATTTCCGATTAAGGCGATGCCTCTGAAGGCTTAAAGTTGTGAGGTTTCTTCCGCCTCCGCTCCCCCCCCCCCAACCTGGCGCGCCTCTCTTTTTCTAACAAGTTAGGAAATGGGGAGGGAGGCTTCAGATCTGTTGACACGGCGCACACACCCCTCTACCCTCTTCACTCCCTCTTTGTTTGGCATTGTTTTTAATTTAGAAGGGGCTTCAGAGGCTACCTAACTGGGGCCTTGCGAGGATCGGGGTGGTGGGGTGGTATTGAGTCTCTGCTCATGTCACTCCGCGCTAAGGAGACGCAGAGCGACTGAAATGTTGCCGACCTGAAAATTTGTTGGGGGGGGGGGGGGGAGAGAAGCGGGGAAGGCAGCCTGTAATTAAACTGCCATCTGATCCGATGGAGATGGCTGCGCTGTCCCGACGATCAGGAGGGTGGCCTCCCCCGTGCCACCCCACTCCAGCGCGGGGAACCAGCGCGGGTGCCTGGTACGGACTGACTTTCCTCGTCAATCAGGTTCGGATCCGCAACTTCAAGCCGAACGGCAGGATTGATCACCTTATCGTGTGTGTGTGTGTCCGCACAGGAGGCGTGTTTGTTCCTGGCCAATCTTGATTTTATTTTTAATTCTAACACACACACAGAGAGAGGGGGTACACTCCTCCCCCCGCGCCCCCTAGCTCCAAAGGCAACCCGAACAACACTCAGGCGTTGGCCGGGGGACTGTTTGCCCGCTCGCTCCAAAGGCCTGGCCAAGCAGACTTGGCTTCACGCCTGATCAGTTTCTGAAGTGCAGCGCGGGTTGGAGCGAAGGGAAGGCAGCACCTGGGCCTGCTTTGCCGAGCCATCTCCTTTTATTGACAGCCAGATAAGCAGGCGGGAGCCGTGGCGTTTCCAGCGCTTCCTTGGAGAACCCTGCTGGGTTGCAGGGAGCCCGAGTCCCTTAATGGCAGCAACTCCAAACAATCAGGCGGCCAGCGCCCTCCCCCTGCCCGCGCTCGCTCGCTCGCCTGACAAGCCCTTGGCCCGGGCTCCGAGCCGGCCAGCCTCCCACCCTCCCTCTGAGCTCGGGAGCCATGCGGCGGCGGCTCCTTCTTGGCTAACGACAAGGATGGGAGCAAACCCAGGACAAGGATGGGAGTAAACCCAGGCAGGACTGGCAGCCGGCGAGGGTCAAGAAGACAGCAAGAAGGGCCAGCCTTCTATATGACCCCCTTTCAGTCTCCTTTAACAACACGGGGGGGGGGGGGGGTTGGAGGCAGAGTGGTCCATTTTACAGAGTGGTCCACCAAGCCTCTAACTCCTCCAGCGCGATCTGATCCAGGAACATTTCCCTCCCCGTCCCACACCCCCATTAAAAGCAAAATCCCCAGAAACTAGCCGTGGGGCGGGGCGTTGGCCCAGAGATTGAACTCTTGGGAGCGGAGGTTTGAGGAGGTTAGGGTTGCGATCCCAAGCAGACTTAAACTGCAATCCTCTGCACACTCATCTGGGACTCAGCCTCCCCTCAATGGGACTTACTTCGGAGTAGAGTTTTGCATAGGATGGCGCTGTTACTGGTGGAGAGTTAAGTCCTAAAAGACTTGTTGGGATGGCTTTTTGATCGTAAACCGCCCCAGAGGATCTACCAGTTGGGCGGCATAGAACTTTAATAGGTAAATAAACGAATACGCGGCTAAAGACTTGGATTCTTCTTAGCCTGACCCCAGATAGAAGAACCACCAGATGGATTCACCTTCTCTTTAGCCACATGTAGCTTACAGCAGGGCTGGGCAGAATCTAGATCTCCAGATGGTTTGGACTTCAGCTCCCAGCCTTCTGGCAAGAGCTTATAGGAGATGAAGTCCCAAACATCTGGGGATCTACTATCTGTCCAGCCCTGCCCACCCACACCGGTCTGAAAGGAAAAGGCGTCCTTGAGAAGTTTCACCCAACCCAAACGAGACTTACTTCCGGCAGTCCCAACGTAGGATAGATGAAGATGCCTTCTTATGCACCAAGTCTAGCCAGTGGTCCATGGAGCCCGGTGCTGTTTGGTCTGACTGGGGGCTGATCTCCAAGGGTCTTAAGCCTGCTGCCTTCGATCTTTTGAACTGGGGCTGCTAGAACTGAACCTAGGCTGGGAGTCTTCATACAACGCCTGGCCTCTATCACTCAGCCGTGTTTGCAATCCGGCCTCCTGTGCTAGGAAACAAATCCTAATGATTTCTCTGCAGAATTGACTCCCAAACAAAGGTTCTGAGGAGCGCAGCCCCCTATCCCAAAGATAATGTATGAAAATGTTCACCGAAGATACCGGGGTAGCAACAAACCGGTGTCCCGATCTCGGCCAATTTGAAATTCCACCCACCACAGCTGCGACCCTATTCTGAGATCATTGCACCTGGGCAGATTGCCCTGAGGTGTCTTTGAAGATCTGCGTGTGTTTCCTCTTTAATTGGAATACGGATCGGTGGCCTCTGTCCTTTCTCATTCCTTTTCCAGACTATTCTGGAAATTTTGATTAAGGAGAGAGAGAGAGAGAAGCTTTCAAGAAAGAAGGGTTCAAGAAATCCCTAACGGAAAACCCCAAAACGAGTTTCACAAAGTCTTTTGCAGAACAGTTTAGAGAGCTCTCCATTAAATACTAGAGTGGTTTGTTTATTTTTACACCAGGATGAACCATGAAGAAAACTGGGAAATGGGGAGGGGAGAATAGGCCTTCCCACACAAGTGAAAAACAGCAACAGCAACAGCAACAACACCCAAAAGCTAGCTTTGGCACTCGTTCGTTTGTTCGTTTGTTTGTTTGTTTTGTAGCCCTATCGTCAGTTCATTTATTCAGAAGTAAACTGAGTACAATATAGGGCTTGTTCCTTAAATTAAAGGTGCTGTGCATTTCAACCCAAGTGTTGCCAATGGGGAGATTCGATGAGGGACCGCTCCTGGGAGGGCAGCGCAACTTTCCATGCCCTCATTCAGTGGTGGAGTGAGTATTTCTAAAAGTGGGTACCTCGACAGTCCTGGTATTCCGAGGACAACTCCTTCCCCCGCACCTTAACTTTTCAGGGATCCTTCCAGATACCCCCCCTCCCCCCGAAAGATCTGCAGCAATATTGAAGCGCAGTCCAGTCGGAACTTCCGACTTCCGGGCGTGGCGCCTCGAATCCTGATTAAGTATTAACTCTGACAAGTGTGTGCAGAGATGGTGTTTCTACCTTTCAGAGGACAGAACCCAAACGCCGTGGAGAGGAGACCCACCCCCATCCATGTTACCTAATAACCAAATCTGAAGGCAACTCTGCCTGCTTTAAAAAAAAAAAAGAAGTATCTGACGTTTCGATAACTAATAGCTAGAAAGCTACAGCATTGCTCTCATTTATTTTACCAAGGATTGCGCAGGAGACCTTTTCGCTGGGCTGGGCCCTAAAAGGGGGAGGGATGGTTTCACAGCCTAACAGAAAACTGGAACACACACACATACACACATACACACACACAACACACCCCATCACGGTCATGTAGAACAAAGATGGGCAGACTTTAGCCTTGTGAGAACCCCAAGATATAGCAACTAGAGCCTTACACTTAGAATTGAACAGTTCTGAGCCCAAGAATTGGTTTTGAGGACCAGAACAGAACGGACGGAACTCAGTCCTTCCGCACAAAAGTCCAATCCTGCTTAGCCCAAATTTTCTTCATTTCAGCAATATAATTTGGGAAGGGGGGGGGGGGAATAGTCATTTTATTGTGATTGTTAAAAATCCGAAAACCTTGCTAATCTACTGCAAATCATCCAGAGATCTACCTTCTACCTCCCCTGCTTCAGAAAATATCTCTTTCGCCATTCCCTGCAAACTTAAAGAATAGGAACATTGTCGGTGTAAATGAAAGAAAGGGCCTGTAGCAGGATGCTGTTTTAATTCATGGCCATTGCAATTTCACCAGTCTCTGGGCGAAGAAAGTATATTATTGTCCGACCTCTGTATTGTGTTTCGCTCTTGAAACTTAGTCAATCCTAAACTCTTTTAAGTCTCATTAATTTCTTAAAAGAGCTTAACTTTGGAGGGATCACGCCCCTAGTTTTTAAAGCCGACTGTAGGAGGGAGGCGGGAAGCATGGAAGATCCACTGGTTTTCTTATAGACCTCTTTCAGACCCTGGCGGGGAGTGGGGAATCTTTGCCCGAAAATTTCAAGTCACACACCAAAGTAGTTATTTGTTTTGTTTAATGATTCAACATATACGTTCAGGCGTTGCCGGGATTTCTCTTCCCATGTAAAAATAATAATTGTACTTGTATCTTGAAATTCAGTTTGAGGTCCAGGCGCTTTTAAGGAAACCTCGCTTTCTTGGGAGCGAATGTGTTGGCTAGTGACCTGTCACTGCACCTTCGCCCGCTACAGCCCAGGTAGCCAAAGTATAAATTGGATTTTCTCCCTGACTGGAGCCGTTCCATAAACAGAAACCTAGGAACCGGGTTATAACGCTTGATTTTATTGATAACTGAGCCGTAGGCGGAGGGGGGGGGGGCGTTTGGCTATCTCGAAGCTCAGTTAGAAAGACCAGCCTTCGACTTTGGACGCTCACTGAGAGTCTACGGCTTCGCCCCCTTGGGTGCTTCTCCAAACTCAGAAATGTCCAGCAACATCTCTGCGGCAGCTGGACCGAAAATGCGGCGTCAGAATTAAACCTGCAGATTTTCCTGCACACAGTATAGAAGACGGTTGTGGAGCAGTTGAAAGACTGGGCAGGTGTGTGTGTGTGTGTGTGTGTGTGTGTGTGTGAGAGAGAGAGAGAGAGAGAGAGAGAGAGAGAGAGAGAGAGAACTGTGAGCGGATCAGAAAGGGATCCAAAGCAAAGGAAGGCTCAGAACTACAGAACAGCACTGTTGCATTTTTTTTTTCCAGACAACTTCTGGCAAGCTTTCCACAGACCCGATCCTGTGGAAAAATCGCTGGTGTATAGGAGGACCCAACCTGAGGGATACTTGACAGTGTGATCTATCTATCATGCCACCTGTATTTGGATGGATAGCTAGAGCAGTGAGCCAGCATGGATTGTCCACTCCCACGTGTGCCTCGCCTCGAAGCCTCCAAAATGGTCACGGGAAGGTGAACGATCCCGGGCCCGGGGAGAGCTCCGTGTGGTCTCAAATCTCTTATTAGCTCAGCAACTCTAACTACTCTCCTCGTGACGTCACCGGGGCAGCCCAGCCAATGAGAGAGGCGCTGGCGCTGATATTAAGGGAAAGTTAGTGCAAAGCCGAGCAGCCTCTTTTTTTATTGTCATTGACATTTAAACTGTGTGGCAGATTCTTATGTAGAAATTGGCGATCAAACCTGCCAGTTACCGACTCTCAGAAGCGGAATTGGGAATCCGCGGATCATGCGCCTCCACCTGCCCTCTCTCTAACAGGTAAACATTTGATGTTCTTTATCCAGGCGCTTGGGGAGTTACCGAATTTCTCCTAAAACTATCGCCCCGCAATTGTTTCTCGAATTCTCTGTTTATTCTGGAGTTTTAGTTTTCTTTAAGGTTCTCTCTCTCTCTCTCTCTCTCTCTTTCACACACACACACGCATTTCCTTCTCCTCCCTCCCCTGTTGCCAACCCCAGGAACTTGTTAAATCCTTTTGTGTGTGGCGGCAGGGGGTGGGGAGATATGTGTTGTTTCTAGGATCCAGCCTTTCGTGTCCCATGGCTTGGGTGTGAGATCTCCGATGTTTGGGGTGGGAAACTTGTGCGGAGAGTTAATTGCCGGTGGTAAACGGGGTCATTGTTTTTATTCTGAGGCGATACACTGTAACGCTGGATTGGATGGGTGTAGAAAAGTACCGTACAACAGGTGGAAAAGCTAGATGGGTTTGGAATAGGGATTTGACGGGGGCGGGGGGGGGGTATTTCTGAGCTGCTGTGACACCTCCCCCTTGGACAATCGAGGCGCCTTGTTTGGAAACATGGGCTTGGATTCGTGCGATAGTTGCCACCGGTTTCTGGGGCGTGGGGGGAGGTAGAGGTAATGGGATGTAAGGGGGGCGTTGAGAGAAGTCGATCCTTCAACTAGCCAGACAGTCTCAGCCCTTGATTGGGCGCTCCGAAGTTGAGGCAGGAGCGAAAGAATTCGGCGTGCATAGTTGGGTAGCATTTCCAATCCGCAGACCGTGTGATTTGAGCTTTCCTTAGGAAGACCTAATAATTAGCGATTTCCACTGAGGTAGAACGAAAGGAGGCTTCGGGTTACGCAGGGACTCCGGCACAGCCTCCGGCTCTCGCCTCGGGCTTCGGGGCGGTTTAAAGGACCCTGCGAGGAGCTGGCGTCGGAGAGTTTGCCGTTTGGCCCGATGTCGGCCTTTGGGGTTTGGTTTTTCGAACTCGAGTGCGGCTCTCCTGGCAGGCGGGCCTCTCCGGTTCCTGGGCGTGCTGGGTCCCGCTTGGCTCTTTGGTGAGTTTATGGACCTCGGAGATTCACTCTGCCAGTCCTGGATGGCTCGGCTTCCTGTGGCTACTGTGCATAGGAGAGCCAAGGGCAACTGTCCGTTGAGGTGTCACCTTGGAGGCGCCCCAAAGTTTCAGGCAAGGTAAAGTCTCACCTGAGTTTTCTAACCGTTTCTAGGCTTTTGTTGCTGCGTCTGCGAAGTTGAAAGGTTGGAGAAGGGGGCCGGGGGGGGGGGAGGAGAAGAGAGTAAAGGATCGTCTGAATTTACTAAGCCACACTTTTGACAGCCCTATCCACAAACCCGTTCGGCCGAAATCCCTGTTCCAAGCCGATTTGCGCCCGTTTGAAGTTAAAACCGACACCCGATCCTAATAAACAGGGCCGAACAACACAAAAGCTGCCCAGTAAGACGTACTCTCGAGTAAAGGAGCTTCGGGGGTTAGGCTAAAGCTCTGCTCTTTTCTTGGAAGTCGATTCCATAGGACTCGTTCCCAGATGATGCGTTTTATGTCAAGTTGTATGTAGTGTATATGGTGAGCTACTAGTTTCTTATTCGTGGTCTGCAGAGAATATATAGCTGATGGATGATAAGGTATTGTGGAGGTCGAATGAACTTGGAGGGCTCCTGTCATCTCTTGCCATCGGGCTAAGTGTCTCTAGAAGTTCCTGGTTTGGTAGCTGGTTCCTGGATCTTAAAGTTTAACTTCCTTTTGGAACGGGGTTTTTCCCCTTTTGGAGGAGGTTTCTTAAATGAGCGAGTGTCGGGTGGAAAGAGCGCAGAAAGTTGTACAGAAAACTAGTGATGGCAAGTTGTAGGGCATAGTTTCCATCCCTGGGTGTTTATTTGCTTGTGTTTTGAGGTAAAGAGGAAGGAAGAAGAGAAATGAAACAGCAAAGAAGAAAAATGCTACTGGGCGTGCGTTCAAAACTAAATTCTGAAACCAGCTGTGAAGTAGGGAGTGAGTTGTAATCAACCGATTGGACTTAGTTCCGAGTAAATATAGTTAGGCTTGGGTTACACAGATGGAAGAATCCTTAGCACAGCTCCCTTAAGCTAAGACTGCGATTTGAGAGTAAATCCAAATTGGATCGAAATAGAATGTTTAGGATGGCAGCCTGGGGCAGGTAAGTGCTTCAGAATGTAGATTTATTTTTTTAAAAATTTCTCTCTGTTGTTTTTGCACTTAATTAGCGAGCAAAAGGATTAGTAAGATAATGGCTTTCTCCTCTTCACCCCCCCCCCCCTTTTCATTCACTCTTCTGGATCAAGTTGTAAGATTTTGCTCTCCATAGCTCCTCAGCTCCTACTCCAAATCCCTTAAGGTGCTTTGGCACCAAAAAGGGGGGAGTCCACTTTAATCTCCACCGGTAAATGGACATTCTGGTTGAGTAATAAATCAAACACCCAGCCCCGCAGGTCCTCCTCCCTAATTAGAGATGTTTATTGGAGATTGTGTTTATCCAGCTGTCACGACGAGAAAAAGCTGTGACATAATTACCTCTGACCACATAGTCTTTCATATGCATATCTCGTTGACATCCTGCACCATCAGTTCGCATTAAAAATGACAAGATCAAAATGTTGATTTTCGCAGACAGAATAATATTTCTCCACCTTTACCTTAATTGAAACTTAGGCTGGCTGGGCGGGCTAAATAAAAGCACCAGGTTAGGCCATTAGAACACACACAACACCACCACCAACAAAACTTTTTTGTCAGGATGAATGTTTGAATTTAAAACAAATAAATAAATCTGAGGTGAAATGTGGTAAATATCCCCGGCACCGTCCAATTATTTTTTGTTGACTGCAAAGTCATCCATTGAAAGATTTCCTTTTCCGAGCGAGCAATAAGAGAGACATGGAGATGACATTGGGGTGGTCTTGATTATCTGAGCTTCTCCAAAATGGTCCCTGCAGAAAGGGCAAGCACGGGGAAATGGTTCTTTTTTTTAGTTTTCCTGCGATTGTCTCTCTTTTGCCCAAGCGTTTCTGATTTGGGTACCGTGTGTGAGTTTCGGCAGCGGCCGCCTTTGCAGAGTTTCCCTCTGCCTTCGCCTCCGCGGCTCTCCTGGCAGCGTTTGGGGAAACCATCTGCGTGCTTCTCTTAGCCGGCGATGATAAGCTAGGAATTGCTCTGTAATTGAAAATATATTTTTGTGGGGGGAGGCTGGTTTGACAAATATCAAGGGGGCAAGTCTTTTGATCCCTTTCTGCCGCTGTGTTCTCCAGTCGCTAATAAAACTCGCATTGAGCTCCTTTAGTGCCTTGATTAACAGGCAGATTAACTGTTACTGGGGTTTTGAACAGCTTGTCCCAATCAATAGCTTTTAAAAAGCCCATCCCGATGCGTTTTGCTGGTGATTTCTCTCCCAGCACCCTTTCCACTTTTTGGGAAGCGTTTTTCCCAAACGTAAGTACATTTGAAGACTCCTCCACCCCAATATAAATATCAAACTTTTTTTCATACTTCATAAATTGAGTTCCTTCTGTCTCCCACCCCCACATACACACCTTTTCGACTCCTCCCCTCCCTTTCCCCCCTCTTTTTTCTTTTGTAGTCCTCGCACATAAACGGCTGTGCCTTCTTGCAAAAATGTCCCACGCAAAAAAAAAAAAAAGACAAAAAAGACCAAAAAAAAAAGAGGTTCCATCGAGTCCAAACTTTTTGCAGATTGTTTCTAAACTCGCCAGAGCCCCATTTAACTCAATGTCTGGCGCATTAGAGGTTTCAAGCGCTCCTTCTGCAGATCCAACTCGGCATTCGGTGTCCCGAAGGCAAAAGCTTTGTAGTCTAACACGTCAGGCTCTGTGCATCTCTTCAGTGGGAGACTGAAGTGGACAAGAGGACTTTAAGCATTTTTCTGGGTATTAAAAAAAGGTGGTTCGTGAGTCAGATATTAATACAACGAGACGATCCAGGAGCATCTAACTCAGCGATTCCTGATCCTGGAGGAAGGGAGGGGAATCTCTCTTTGTGTGTGTGTATGTGTGTTTGTGTGATAAATGAATATCAATTCCTGAGATCAAATGACAGCACCGAAACAATGAATAGTATTTAGCCACACATCCCTTTATTTATTTCGCTTTCTGAGAGGGAAATAGAGACGTCGGTGTTGCTGTGTACAATTTGAGCGGAGAGTTTTAAAAGTCATAACGGATTCTAAGTTTCAAGAGTCCTCTCCAATCAATCTTCACTTTCAAGGGGTGATTTTGAAATGATAGGTGGTCTTAAATCCAGTTACTGAACACATGTGTCCTTTACACATACATACATACACACACACCAAAGCAAAGGGAAGATGATACCAACCGCAATATGATTAATGCACCTGACACTACTGCGTTCATCTATAAGGCGATGGAGGGCTTGTCCTGTTCTTCGCCCTCCTCGCCTCCACCCCCAGAAGATAACATCCAAAATTCCTCAGATGTTCCCTTCCCTCACCCCCAGAGTATTCCTAAACTTTCTGATTAATCAGTTTTGAATTCCAGAGAAGCTCAAAGCAATAACTCAAGAGCGTCCAAGACGCTGCTGGAATCAATCAATCAAACAAACAAATGGCACCTTTTAAAGTCTAACAGATTTATTGTGGCATCCGCAAGCTTTAGTGGACCAGAGTTCCTTCCCGGAGACGCGGGAAGTGTTATCCTCAGTCCCTTTACAGACAACGCTGCGTGCGTTTGACGAGGTTGGCCCTAGTCCACAGAAAAGCTTCTGCCGCTGTTACAAAAAACACACAGGAAAAAACTGTAGGCCTTTCAGGTGCCACAAGACTCTTCGTTGCTGCAGCAGCAGCAGTTTAACTAGGCTGCCCCCTCTAGAATGGCTTGTTGGCCATCACAGCCACGCCAAGCCAGAAAAGGCGCAGGCTGCAATCTTTCGCGATTCCCCCACCCCCCGCCGCCCCCCGCCGCCCCCAGACGAAGAGTACACGTGTCTACTTCCAACCGATGTCAGGACATTTCCTTCTAAGGTCTATCGGCTGCGGCGGCGATCCTTCCAGGATCGAGGGGGTGGGGGGTGGGGGGTGGGGGCAAGGTGCTGGGCGTGCCAATGTCGTGGTGGAGATGCGTTTGCTGTCGAAGTGCTCCTCCATTAAGCCCTTTTCCTGCTTGGTCAAGACGGATTTCTGGAGAAAAGGACCAGGTCTCTCTCCATCTCTCCCTCACACACACAACCACGCGGGCTCCTTCCTGGTCTCCCCTTCGCGGGCAAACTGGTTCGTCATCATCCATCACCTCCAAGAAAGATACTTGGACTTCCCCTCCCCCCTTCCCCAGTGGTTTCCAGGCCCGTTCCGTCGGCTTGGATTTGTCCTTGGCGGCAGCGTCCGCCTCGGAAGGCGCACGGGCCCCTCGAAGGATACCTCCAACTCCTGCAAGTTCTTTCCCAAGTTCAAAGCGACCCGCCTTAACAGGCAGCAAGGCAGAAAGGGCTGGGGTGTCTGGGGTGCGTGGGTGGGTGGAGGGAGGGTTGCACCTGGGGGAAGAAAAAAAACACTCATAGCCCCCCCCAACCTGCCTTTCTTAACCTTTTTAACACACCCCCCCTTTTGAAACCTGAGCAACACACAGTTAAAATGGCGCCCTTGGAGTTGTGGCTCGGCTGGGCAGGGCCGGCCTTTTCTTTACGTTTGAGAGCAGGTAAGGTTTCAAAGGCTCCTGCCCGGTTGCCCCTGGCAGCAGGCAGCGCTCTCTCCTGTCCGGGAGCAGCTCAGCCCCTGGCGGGCGAAGAGACACCCTTCGGGAGGGGGGACATGCCTGTCACAGAGCAGCACCCAGCCGCCACCTCCACGCACACCTTCACCCCACGCGCTCTGCACAAAGCCACAGCCGAAGGTTTGATCACACAAGCGCTTCGGCGCTCCCTTCAACAATACCCCTCCTCGAAGAAACCCCATCAAATACATTTGCTAGCCGATCCTCAGCGCTTTTGACCCAGGTATAAGTCCCACTGAGTTGCAGGGGGCTTACTCCTCGACGTCAGTGCGCGTTGGACGGCGGCCTTCGGGGGCAATACTCTACACGTCTACTCAGGAGTAAGTATGCAAATCCAAGGTGGCTCACGCCCGGCAAAGTCAGCATCGGATTGTACCTCCCGCCTCACCTTTTCTCTGCCTCGCCTGCTCCAACTACACTTGAGGACGCATCCCAACTTCCTTTCGCACACCCACATTTTGACCCTCTCCGCCCCCATTCCCCCCCCCCACTCGCTCACGCACGCTTCCACCGATCTGTTCCTCCTCCCCTTTTTCCTCTTCCCCCCCCCCCCAGCCTTTTCGGACACATCCTGCTTTCCTTTCTCACACCCCCATTCTACACGCCTTGTCCCCTTGCTTCCCGATCCCCTTTCACACATGCATATTTTAATGCAGGCCCTTCAGCTCTTGTTCTCCCCTCCCCTGCCCTGCGCCTCCCCCCCCTTTCCTTTCCTTTCAACTTTTGCTTTCTTAGCTTTTGAGGCTCCCCCGCCTGCCCTCGCCCTCCTGTCCCCTGATAAATCTGCAGCACCCGAGACACCCAATCCTGTCCTCCATCTTTTGTGGAACTTCCTTCTTCTTCTTCTCCAGATTTGCCCTCCTTCCATTCTGATCGCCGGAATGACGTCAGATTATTCACCGTTTCCCTCCCCTTATTATTTTTTCCCCTCCTAGTTAACAAGAAAAGAAGAAAGAAAGAAAAAACAAACCCAACCGGGATAGGGGGAAGGGACACAGTGTGCCCTCGGGGAAAATAGCGACTAGATTAGGGTTTCTTTATTCTGGAGACGAAGTATATAAGAAGGTGCTAATCCAAAGGATGGCTAATTGAATGGTTGTAAAAAATGATATTTGCCTGAAGATCTGGACAAACAGCTTGTCGCTTTTTTCCTTTCTATTTCTCTCCCCCCACCCTGCCCTCGCTGCTTCCTCTCTTTCTCCCCCCTTTCTCGGAAAAGTTAAAAATGTTTGTTAACCAAAAAAAAAAAAAAAAAATAGGGAAAAATTGTTTTAATATCCAAAGGGCCAAACATCCCTTTAAACAAAAAACAAACAAACAAAAAAAGCCTTAACAACTCGGACATTGTTTTTTCTTCATTTTTGGTTCTACTTATGATTTTTTATATAAAAAAAGTTTTTCACGATGCAAAAACAACAACAACAACCCCAAAATAAACACAAAACCCCTTATAAACCACTAACTAGAAGGAGAGGAATCTTTGTACGGCCCTTTGTTAAACTCTCCCGCAGCGGCTACTCTTTAGGGGAAACCCACGAGGGCAATCTATGTTTTATTTCAATTTTGATCTCTCTGCACAGATCTCCTTTGGTGCGTTCAGGGCAAGCTTCCTCCTCTTGAAGTCAATTGTAAAGTTCCCATGGAGTTGAATGGAGCAGGACTACAGTCTAAGATTTAACCATGGACTGGGGGCGGGGGTGGTTGTAGAAACTAGCCGTGTTCAAACTTATTGGGATCGCTTCAAGAATAAGCGTGGAAGGGACGCTAGAAAGAAAAAGGAATAATTTTAAACGGAGACATAAAATAGCCCAGATACCACACGGTCTCTCTCTCTCTCTCTCTCTCTCTCACACACACACACACACACACACACAGAGGCCTTCTCTGTAATAACATTCCAAGTATGAGAATTTTCAAGTTCCCACCTACCTTTAAGGGAAGTCCTATTTGAATTTTCTCGCGGGGGGGGGGGGGTCCCCACAGCTTTCCGGCACCACATTCTGCTCCGTTTACAAAGATATAAAAAAAGCATTTCCAGATAAATGGGGGGGGGGGGAATTCAGATGGCCTTAGGCCTGGACCATTGCCGCTGGAGGTAAATGAAATCTCCAGCCCACCGGATCTCTCCTTTCTTCAGCAAGCTGGAGTAGCCTGTGTTATCCAGGAGGGGGCTGCAATGCGAGATAGAACACCCCCACCAAAAGTTCGCGGTGGGGGGGAGAGAGAGAAAAGATGTGGATCAGCAAATGCAGAGGAAACCAGAGAGAGAGAGAGAGAGAGAGAGAGAGAGAGAGAGAGAGAGAGAGAGACACCCTCGGCCAACCCATCTTCCTGTGTAGCATTTGCAGGAGAATTTTTCGACAGCCCCACCCTTGGTTGCACAAGGCCGGCAGTCCTCTTTCCCCCACATTGCTCCGCGCTGTCAAAGCCAGAGAGGGCACCCAAAAGTTTGAAATCGGTGGTCTAAAAGGAGGGGATCCAGGAGAAAGCCCTGATTTTGAATTTCATCCTTCCCTTACCACCTCCTCCTCTGCGCGCTCCCCCCCCCCCAGGATAAAAAGCAAGAAGACCCAGAAAAGCGCAGCCCCACACTTTAGTGGTTGTCAGCGTCAAGGCACATTGACACAAGAGGAAAGGAAGTAGGTTGGAAGAAGGCAGGGAGAAGGACACACACACACAAACACACACAAACACACCCCCAGAGAGGAATCGCCCGGTAGTCTCTTAAGAGCCCATTTTGTGCTATTAGGGGGCCGCGGTAGTTTCTCGGCAGGGCTGGAGATGACAGTGCATGACGGCCCGGCAGCCCATTATCCAGCTCCCATTGAGGCGTCCTTTCACTCCCATGCAAACTCCTTGGCAGAGTCGTTTGTCTCCTCATTGTACTTTATTGAAGAATGCAATGGTTGTCAGGGCCCTCATTCAGTCGCCGGCTACTTTATTGATGAGCTCTGACTTTTAGCACTTTTCACATGTCAAGAGAAGTCAAGTGTATGCGGGGCTACGACTTCATTTTATGCTTGGCGCGTTCGTGTCCCACCAACCCCCATCCCACCCTTCCCCTCGCCACTTTTTGCCTCTTGGAATTTCAGGGAGGGGGGTTACTTTAATTCCCTCCCCCCTCGCTGCCTCACTCTGTGTGTGTGTGTGTGTGTGTGTGTGTGTAAGTTCATCTCCACCCACAACTTTCTTCTCTCCCCCTCCCCCCTCCCCCCTCCCCCCTCGCCTGCCAGACCACTCGCCATAAACGATCGGGACACCCTGAGCTCAAACTGGTGCTGCCGGTGTCACCTTAAATGCAGGCGCGGAGGGGTTGCTTTGGAGTGTACTGAGGTGTGTCTTAATACTCCGCCATTCAACAAATGAACTCGTGGTGGTGTGTGGTCAGAGCAGCAAAGTCATTTGCTTTCCTTCGGCCCTTGGTGGCTCTGGCAGGGGAGAGAGAGAGAGAGAGAGAGAGAGAATAGCCCTGGGCCTGAGTGAGCTAAAGCTGTGGTAGCAACAAGCATACCCTTCCTTCCCCACCCCCACCCACTCCAAGCCTTGCAGTGGAGATATTTCACATTCCCCCACTATCCCTTTTTCTTCCCTTGCTTGTTGTGTCTGAGAAACAGAAAGAGAAGGGGTGGTGGGGGTTTTATTTTGTTTTTTGGTGGAGGGGTTGGGCCTTTTTTTGGAGGGGAGAGAACACAACAGCTCTTAGTCAACAAACGGCACGTGGAAGAAGTTTGGAAGTGTTTAGGCAAGGACTCTTCAGGCCCTTTCAAGAGAGCCCTCAATACACAAAGTAAATTGTGTATTTGCTCTGCACTTCCCAAGCAGTGGAGAGATTGGGAGGGAGGAGGGAGAGAGAGAGATTCCCTTCTCCATCACATTTGGAGAAAAGAAGAAGCGGGTAGGAATACCCACACAACCAACTCTGGACTTGGCTACCTCCAGGCGATTCCCAGTTGACAAAGCGCCTGTCTCCCAAATATTTATGTCGTTACCATTTGAATGTTATTTTTTCCTTATCTCCATTGTCTGGTGGGAGCTAACTGTTTAAATGCAAATGCTTCGCCTCTCTCTCTCTCTCTCTCTCTCCCGCCCCTCGCCCCCTCCCCAAAGTATCCGCCCGCACAAACCTACATCGCCTTTGGAAAGAAAAGGGCCCTCGTTTTCAAAGCGACGTTATTTATTTACTCCAGGCCGGCCCTAACTTGGAGGCGAGGGGGCGGGTGTGAGCAGAGTGGATGTTTTAATGGAAGGCGCTTTGGCTCCGGCGAATTAAGAAAAGGGGAAGAGGAGAGTTCACGCAGTTCGCTTGATTTGGGAAGCCTTGAGCCCCAACCGAAAAAACCCATGTCCCAAAGACAAAACAGCGCAGAGAAGGTAAATGACCAGCTCATCATGCCTCCTGAAGTCTCGGATTTGAGTTCTGGGATGAGAGAAGAGGAACCCAGGGCAAAGAGGGTTCGGGTGGTGAAGGGTGGAATCTAAGCGAGGAGGAGCGGGGAGTTGTGGAGAGAGAGAGAGAGAGAGAGAGAGAGAGAGAGAGAGAGAGAGAGAGAGAGAGAGAGAGAGAGAGAAGCCAGTGTATTCATATTCAAACAAATGGGCCAATTGAACCAAGCGGTGTGAGTGAACATCCAATCGGCAGCTGGGAGGCAATGGCGTTGCTTTGCATAAAGCAATATTTTGTGTGGGAGCGAGCGGAGCATTTGCATGCGTGGAGTGATTAGTGGGTTTGAAAAGCGAGCCCTGGCTCAGCCTCATTTCCCGCTCTGGTTAAGGCGCAGGGAGGAAGTGTTTTGCTGGAAGATGATGACAGAGGTCAGGCTTTGCTAATGGGCCAGTGGAGAGCCGTGGAGGCGAGGCAGAGACCAGGCACACACATACATTAGCACACTTGAACCATCACCAATCAGCATAGGTGTGTTCTGCCTCTCCCTCGCCCGCTCTCCGCACGCCCCCCCTCTACTTCACTCACATCCTCTTTCTTTCTCCCTCTCCAGTCAGTGACAGCCCATTTTATTGTCAATCTCTGTCTCCTTCCCAGGAACTCAAGATCACACAACCAGCAGCTTCAGTGGAGAAAAACTCTTTTACTGGCAACCCTTTTTAAGGCACCATCATTTCAGATCAGGGGCGCTTTTTAAAACTATTGACAGGAGCTTTGACAACAAGACAGGATGCCTCAAAAAGGTGAGTCTGCTCGTTTCTTCTCCTCACTTCTCCCTTCAGTTCATTTTAATATTTAGACAGGTCTATCTCGCTTCCAGCCCCACCCCACCCCCTCTGGTTCACTCACATACACGCACAGGCTCTCTTTTCTGATCCCTGCTTCTTACATTCCGGGAGAGGTTACTAGGGAGAGATGCCTGTTCAAAAGCTCCCAAACTCTGTCCTTTTCACTTCAACCCTTCCTCTCTCTCCCCCCGCGCCTCTTTCTCCCTGCCCCCCCCTTCTGAAAAAGCATCTCGACTGGAAAACCAATGGCAGCAGCAGCAGCCTCGCGCTACCTTTTGGTGCACAGGGCCATCCAAAAGGCTTGTCCCATTTTGCAGAGGGCGAGAGGGACCTCCGAAGCTGTGGGGCTCTGAACATCCATGAATAACACGATCGAATCATGCCTGGTTCCTATGGATGGGGTATTAGTTGTTGCTAGGTCTGCTCCGGATGGATTATGACCGCTCGGCGCTCATTTGCCAGTTGTTTTCGTGGGAAGCAGGATCCATCCGAGCTGGGTGCTTCCCCCCCCACACGCACACACAAACACCTTGCCTTTCCCTTTCTTCTTTGTATCTCCAAAAGCTGATGGCTGTACGCGCGTGTGTGTTGAGGAGTGGGTCTCGTTTCGGAACTCTTCCTCTGTTTATATGTCTTTTATCAAAGTAACTGGTTATAAGGAAATGGGGGTAAAGAGACCGACCCGCGGGGCGGGGGGAGAGTCACATTCTAGGCCAAGTCAGGTCTCAGTGGTTGTATCCGGGAAGGTCTGAGCGGAGCTGAAGGACTGTCACTCTCAATCAAGAGATCTTCCCAAACTTGCCCACGAACGAAAACTGTGAATGAGCAGAACGTTCTAACTTGATCGCATAACCCGGCTTTAAAGAGTGCAAACCGTTTAAACAAAACAAAACAAACAAACAAAGCAGTCCCCCCCATCTTCTTCACTAGAGTCTCAGAGTTCTTTTAAGTCTCCAGAATTTTGTGCTCCAAAGAACCTGCGATCAATAGGTTTTCCCAACAGTTTTCTAAATAAGGGCGTCTTTCTGCTTCTTCTTTTTTTCAAGCGAAAAAAGGGAGAGGGTTGATTGTCAAAATAATATTTCTTCCCTGTGTGTGTGTGTGTTGAAATTTATCTGAGTTGTTCGTCCAGATTCACTGAAAATTCAGTGCAGTTTTGAGACCCTGATAAAGTTCTGTTTCCTTCTTGCAAAGTTGCCATGCTATACACACATATTTGGGAATTAAAACTAGTTTTTAAAAACTTTTGAGGGAACTTGCGTAGGAAAGAGTTACACGTCTAATCGATTAATGAACCCAGGAATAAACTGCTGACTGTTTGCTTTTCTTTAACTCCCTCAAGAGTAATGTGAACGCAAAACAACAACAACCCCAAAACAAAAAAGACTGACTTTCAGTTTAGCATTTTAACGCTCTTTCAAATCCGGAGTTTAAAAAAAAGGGGGGTGAAAGTTGGGTCGACCAGGTTTACAAAATAGAGTTTTCGGCCGGGTCGAGTTGATGGAGCAGTTACTTCTATAAAGTGAAACCGTGAGTTACGGCTGGAGGCTATGCCTTTTTATAGGCCTAAAATAATAATTGTGGCCTTTGGCAATAAATTTTTATAGCTGGTGACCTTTGCAAACGTCTCCACGCCAATGGATTAGCGTTTATCTTTTCCTTATTTGGCCTAGGATTGTAAAGCGTTTGTCATTTTAAGAGCTAATTATGTTTGAAATGGAGGGAAGCATCAAATCCCAAACACGATCAGATTAGATCCAGAAAAGCGACTTGCAGATTAGGCCTAGCCAGGGACAGTTGAGATCGCTGGGCTACCCTTAGGACTTTCGAATTACTAGGAGCCCGATCAAGACTGTTTTGTCCCTACCTGCGTCTCTTTCTGAATTATAAAGAGAAGAAAGAAGTCAAAGGAGCTGCTTGATGGCAAAGGGAGAAACTCCCCCATTATTGTGCTTCCGGGTGGGGGAAGGGAAGAAGGGTGGCTTTTGATGGTGTTCCTGCTCTCAATGTACCTTGCAATTAAAATGGTTCAAAATCACAATCCTTTTTCTCTACCCCCCCCCTCCCCCTCCAATCAACTTTCCAATACCCATTCATCAGAATAAAAGGGGCTGGGTTATTTTTGGGTAAAAAAATAGGTGCTTAAACCTGGATTTCTCTAGCATCCAAATAAATTCAAAGTTTGAAAGGAAAGGAAAAAGAGAAAGGGGTGGGGAAGGACGTTCCCAGTTTGCAAGCAGAGGCAGGAAGAGTTAACAATAGTCTCCGGCGTCTGTACTAAACTCTCCGCTTCTCACGGCTAGAAGTGTGTGTGTGTGTCTCTCTCTCTGAGCCATTTCTGTATCCAAGCGAGTATGTCTTGGGCAGACGTGTTTGGTGTGTTAAAGGGGCTCCTTCCAGAGACCTCGGGGACGAGGCACCGGCTTCTTCCGAAGATGGTCGGGGACACTTTTCTCGGCTGCTAATCAGGTGCCTCTCGGAAGCGGAGTAAATATTGACCGCTGGAAGTCTCGTTCACGCTGCGAGAAAGTCCTTGTCCGAGGCTAATTTTCTCTCTCTCTCTCTCTCTCTCTCTCTCTTTCTTTCTCTTTCTCTCTCTCTCTCTCTCTCTCTTGTTTTAATGGAACGTAGATTTGTTTGAAAAGCACTCCAGACCAGGGCCAGGGGCCTCAGACGGGTTCCCCCCCCCCCTTCCAAGTAGAAAAAGTAAATAATAACAATAATAATTTTCATTACAGCCCAGAAAGAAAGAAAAGGAGGGGGGGGTAGCATTAAAATAAATAAATAAATAAAATAAAGGGATTTAGGGGAGGATGAGGAAAACGAAGGCTGCAACTAATTCATTATTTTACCTCCTCTGTCTTCCTCCCTCTCTCTCTCTCTCTCTCTCTCTCTCTCTCGTCTCCCCTCTCTCTCTTTTTTTTAAAGCAAAACCGCTTGAATGGGTTCTTTATTGTAATTGTCTCACCCCAATTGAGCACCCCACTGTGCTGTTGTATCTTTTTACAACCCCTAACAACTCACACCAGTAACATAATTACCTCCAGATATTTATAACGAGAAATTACTTTTCTATTTTCCCCCTGCTAGGCTGGGAACCTTAAAAGAAAGAGCTGGGATTAAACACAGACAGACATCCAGAACAGCAGAACTTTGTGTGTGTGTGTGTGTGCCTGTGCCTGTGTGTAAAGGTTGCTTTAAAGAAAAGAAAAGAAACACCGAAGGCAGGCAGGCAGGCTTTGGGGCTGTCCAGGCTCTGGGTCACGGCAGGCCATAATGAAGGAATTGGGCTTGTTTCCCTGTCCTTTGTAAGTTGGAGGGTTGTTGGTACGTTGAGTTGGGAAGCTGCGCTGCCCCATCAGGAGGAGGCTTGGCTGGCTGGGGTCTCGCGCTCTGGGTTTGGGTAGGGGAGTAAAATGGAAGCCATTGTTCGGCTTCTGTAGTCTTTGTACTCCCGGTTCTCACCCCCTCCTGGTCTTACTTTTTAAAGCACTGAGGCGAGGTAGACAGCGTGTGTCACAGTACAGTGAAAAAGGGGAAGATCTAAAGACCAAAAAAGAAGTTAATCACAATAAGTGGATTTCTCTTTCTTTCCCCCCCCCCAACACCCTTCTCTTTCTTCGAAAGAAGGGGGATGGGATTGTGAGTGCCGCTAAAAGAATCATCAGCCCTCAGAGTAAAGTAACTCCAAATATGGGTGGGGGGGGAACCCCCCCCCCCCATGCAACAGATTTGGGATTTGCACATAAACAAGCTGCAAAAGTTTCCCTACCCTTTAAGAAAAGGGGGTGGGGTGCCAACCAATTCTGCCTGCTGTCTCTTTTTTCGGAGAAAGAATTCTTTCTTGCCCCCAAGACAAGGGCAAGGATGCAATGCCGCTCGCTTCAGCAAAATCAAATCAAACCGAAGTCGAGGTTCTGTTTGTAAATACAGAGACAAAAAAGTGTCACAGATCAGAACTCTTGAGACTTTGCAAGACGCGCTCAGATGACGCTGCTGGAAACTTGGGGATGTTCTTTAGTGAGTGTGTGAGTGTGTGTGTGTGTGTGTGTGTTTTGTATCTTTTGCATTTCTCCCAAGTCCGTGTTACACCCAACTGCGAGGCTATGATGGGGGAGGGCATGAATTAAGAAGTGTGCAATATACTTTTAATAGCCTTTTTCTTTTCTCTCCCCATCCTAGCGGGAAGACTTTAACTAGCGCCACGCAGATGTGTGAGCCGTTAAATTGTATGAGAGGAAAGTCCACTCATATATCAGGCAAGTTGGAAGCATCTTCTCCCCCCCCCCCCCCCCCCCAAGATCACGAGAATACTTACCAATCTGACTGTGTCCACATTTCCATAGAGGTTAAGTAGCACTGGTTCTTCTTCACGCTTGCGAGCCAAAGGGCTGAGACTGAAGCCCAGGCTTACTTTTTTTTAAAAAAAGAACTTGCCTACTTGTTTGAAAAATGTCAGAGCTTTGTTATTATACAGGGTTGGGAGAATATTGACAAATAAAATAATAATAATAATAATAATAATAATAATAATAATAATTTGACACGAGTTGGGAAGGCAATAGAACAAATGATGCCTTGGAGACCTAAACAGAACTAGTGTGGAACTGCCAGTGCGCTTTGCTCCCCTGATTAATGCCTATTTTATTACTAATAGAATCCTATAAGCGACCCACGTGGGATCTTGCTCCATCAATTCACCATGCAGAACAGTAAGTGACTCTTCCTCGTTTTCACGACTGTGCTGGCTTGAGAATGTAGAGTGGAATGGATGTATTGAATTGGGTAGTAGAGGGGGAGGGGAGGCGGGGAAGGTATAGAATTTCACGTTTTCAAAATACTAATCATACTAGTCGTGGTCCCTTCTGGAAAAGGGAGGGGGCGAAGGTAGGAGAGGTGCAAGACGCAGTGAGTCGGGTGGATGCCTTTTGAGTCCTTCGCCTAAAAGGTGCACTTTGTAAATCTTGGAGCAGGAGATGGTGTGTAGCGACTCCCTCCTTTGTCTGAATGGAGGTTTCTGAGGCCGGGATCCGAAGCACCCTTACTTGGAGGCGATGGCAGTGCCATTCGGTTGAGTGGGACTGACTTCCAAGTAACTGAACTTGGGAGGATGGAGGCCTAAGGGAGCTTGCTCTGTGGATGGCGACTGCCTGGACTGGCCACTCCACCCCCAGTGGAATTGACCCATCTAGAATTTGGCGACCCATGGATCGCATCTGCAGCTACTGGAATAGATCCGCGCTTTGTGAGTGTTTTGGGGTCTCACTGTGCATCTGAATCCGAGGAGGAAGGAAAATACGCTGCTGCACTATCTGATCCTCTGCGTTGGCCTTCTTTTGTGTTGAGGTCTACCACCACCACCACCCCACTCCACCCATCCAAGAGTCTCCATCGCCTCCATACCGGCGCAAAGTGTTGGTGGAGTAGTGAGGCCTGTGGACTTTGGGGATGTCTGGTGGAGTGACGCGAGGAGGGGGCAGGTAGATGATGGCTTTAGCTGGATTAAGCCCAGTATGTGGCGGTTGATCCACTGGATTGTTCGCGGGTTGAAAATAAGCGATCGTTTGTTGTGATGCCATTGAAAGACGTGTATGTGGATGGCAGCGAGAAAGAAGGCCCGTGTCCGAAAAGACAACTTTGATACCTGGAAGGAAGCCCATTAAAATCGATAGCATTGATGCAAGTGTGTTTAGGATTGTGGCGACGGATGTTGATAGATCCACCCCATAGCCTTGTAGAGGCTGGCAAGGCAGAAAGATTGGAAGAGCCCCCAATTGCTTCACAGTTTGGGTATGTTGACAAAATAAACCCCCGCACCGTCCAGAAGGCAGGGCAAGCGAGGGCCACCAAATCCGGATGCCAGCGAGCAGTCGCGTCTGTCGGTGTTTTGGTTGTGACATTTCCTAGCAATCAGCTCCCATCCGCTACGAAAGCAAGGCGATCGCTCAGCCCTGGATGTCTCAATCGGAGATTTTAAAAGATGGCCAATACAGCACAGACGCAGAGTTGCCAAGGTGTTAGGGAAAATTCCCACGACGTCACTATCCCAGTTCTGAGGACCTGGAGAATTTGGGGTTGTGGGCTTTAGAAAGAGCGCCTGTCAAATCATCCAGGGCTTGGAAGGCCTGAGCTGAGAAAATGCTGGTCACCGGTGTAGTTTTCGGTTTGCAAATTCGACTTGTATACTCCGAGCTGGGTCAACAGAATCAGAGGCCTAGAGATGATCGCAAAGGGGCTGCTGAGGATAACCGAGGCGCAGTGAGAGAGATTTGGTCAGTTTCAATATTCTTGTGTGGCAGCAGCTCCTTAGCGGCTTTCTTATAGACGCCTGAACGCGGATCCTAAATTAATTTGCTAGGAAGAAGGGAGGGATCCTCGTTGATCTGAGTGGAATTTGCTTCCAACAAGATCACTTTTGGGGCAGGCTTTGACTGAGGAACCCTGTAGTAAGGCCCCCCCTCCCATGAGCTCTCCATTCCGCGCAGGGAATTCCCTGGACAGTAGAGAGCCGCCCAAAGCACGGTTATTTGGGTAGTAGAGGCCCCTCGAAACCATGGGGTTTCCTTCCAAACCTGGACGCAATCCTCACCCCACGCACCCACCACCCGCAGTTCCCGTAGTTTCGAGGGCAACTGGATGGCACCCACTGTGGACCCATCCATGGCGGGACATGGCGCCTGAACTGACGAATAAACTCGAATTCCGACTCTTAATGCTCCTCGGGGATTCCAAGCGCAGCTGCCCGGGGCGACGCAGCCACACCGATCTCGGCGGAACTTTCTCTGCGACGCTTCGAAACGAGGCCGCTCGTTAAAATCAGTGGCCCACTTACTTCCCAATGAAGCGGTGCCCCGCTTACTTCCTAATAAATCTATATTTGGGCGGGAGCAAGGCAGACGCCTCCCACCCACCTTTAACGGGGAAGTCGATCTCCCCGATATTCGTGAACATAAAACGGCCCCCTAATATCTGTCGGGAAGGTTGGGCGGACGAGGATGCCTTCCGGCCCAAAGGAAGCACTTTTAAGTCCCCCAAAATGGGAGAGCTAAGCCGACATCTCTCCTCCTGAAATCAAAGGGACTGAGGCTACCATCCTATACAGCCTCACCCTTTGGATGCAGTGAGGCTTACTTCTGAGTAGGCATGCACAGGATTGCACTGCCAGGAGAAATATATCATTTTCCAGAAAGCGCTCCTTCCCTGCGATAATGTCGAGCTGATTGGCAAGTTGTTGTTATTTTAAACTTCCGAGTCCTCAAGCTCTTTGCCTGGAAGTCACACCCTGTCGGAATTTACTCTGGGGTCAATGCAGGGTTGGAGCTGCAGAATCCCAGCTTCGTTGCCTACGCCTTTGCTTTCACTCCTCCCCCTCCTCCTCCTCTAGCGTCTCTCGTTTCATGAACAGAATCCAGGCCAGCAGCAGCTGCACCATTTTGGGGGGATTTCTAACGCGTTATTTACCTGCGAGTAAGCCCCATTGAATTCAGTGGGACTTTCTTCCAAGCCAGGGTCAAGCGCAGACTGGGGCTCCACGCCGCGTTGGCGGCGGCCTTACCCTGGCTTCGCTCGGGCGCTAATCCCGCGGAAATGCAGGGCGCTGTGATTTCCAAGGCAAACGTGTTCAGAGGCGGGAAGGTGGCCTGGCTTTTCTTGGCCCCCTTCGCTTCCGAGCATTTCCTTCCGAGGAAGCGCCTAGGCATCGGAGCCCCAGTTGCTGCGCTCCTGCCCTCCTTCGATCTGGAAGGGCGCCTCACATCCCGGAGGTTCTGTCAACGTGCCCGGATCGGGTTGTGGGAAGGAGCGAGCGAGCGAGTGGAGGGAAGGGGGTGTGAGTCGATTGGACGGGATCCTATCGGGAGATGCTCTCTGGCTCGGCGCGGCCTTCTAAACCATCAATTTGCCCCGCCTGGGAAGGTCTGAGTTTGGGGGCTTCCTTCTATTGGGATCTTGCCTTGTCGTCGTCGTTGTCCCCGCTATAAGCCCTAGCTACGATTTGGTGGTGATGGGGGAGAGGGACAGGGTGGGGAAAAAAGAGGGAGAAGGGGGCGACCCTCCTGGCCCGGGCCTTCATGCGCACCGCGAGCGCATTCTGCGAATGGCGGATGCCCTTACCCAAGGCCTCGGCGCTGCCTCTTCGCTCTCCTTCTTCCTCCCCCCCTCACCCCTCGCGACCCTTCCCCGGACCACGAGGCCGGCATGCCCGCTTTGCAATGCTGGAGAGAAGAGATCCCGGTCGGGTGAAGCCTGGATTTTTGTTTAAAGGTCGCGGCAGGCTCTCCAGGCTTTGTGCGGAGAACTCCTGGGTGTATCTGGTGCCGAGCATCCAAATTGACACCATATGCTTTCCTATTAGATGCCTCGCCCTAGAAGACGAGGCGCATAATCATTGCCACTGGGCTCCAAGGGCCTCCGCTCTCGGGGGAAATTAAGGCATTGATTAAGGCTTAACCTTTTTACGCGGAACTTGGGAGTTTGGCTTTCTTCGCTGCCACAACGGAGGCAGAGGCGAGAAGCATTTCTGTCGGGTATGTTGGGGCAAATGGCCTCCTGTCCACACGCCTCTGTGTGTGTGTGTGTGTGAGAGAGAGAGAGAGAGAGGAGATCTTGCCTCGTGGATCTCCAGTGCCAGAACCCAACAACTCTAAGCATCCTATCCACGGACCAAAGGAACTCCCATTGCTTTCGATGGGCGAGACTGAAGCACGTGCCGAACTCTCCCGTTGCAAAATGGGGGGGGGGGGGTGAAAAGGTGCTTCGCTTTGGCTGGATCGGGTCCGTGCTCTTTGTAGAGGAGGCAACCGAGATTTCACTACAACCCAGGGCATTTGGTGTGGGGGGGGGGGGAGGCGGGTGGAGAAGAGACAGAGAGTTGGGGGAAGGGGATGCGGCTGTCAGCCGCAGGAGGTATAAATACCTATAGGTGATGATAGAGGGGATTAAAAGGAGGTATTTGACGCCCCTCCTACGTGACCTAAGGATGGAAGCTACCTTTCTGTAGCGGGCCATTCAGAGGCAGAGAGAGCGAGGGAGAGGGAAAAACAGGATCTCTGTCCTAGATGTGTTTCTTGTCTTTTAACCATACACAGTGCTCGGTTCTGAAATGGCTTTTACGTGAAAGTCTCTTTTCTCTCTTCCCCCCCCCCGCCCCACAAACCACCTCTCTCCCGCACCTCCTCCTCCTCCCATCGCTCCCCAAACCGCATGTCACTTCGGATTTATCGAGGCGCCAGCGCGCCCCCTCGGTTGTGTCCGCGCTGGCCCCGTGGCTACCTTAAAAAGTCGCTTCCCCTCGAAGGGGAAAGAGTAGAGTTCAATCTCATCGGAGTGATACCCAAATCCGGACAGAAAGGGTCGTTTTTATCATGCTCCTGTTTGTCGTGACGACGCAATTTTCAAAAGCGGAGCACTGTCATAAAGTGACATGCCTGCCACAAGTGCTCCAACTGATCTTTTCAATTAGCCTTCCATGCATGATCCGGGGCGACTTCCGCCTATTTCCAGAAATTAAGCTCAAACTTGACGTGCAGCTAGTTTTATTTTAAAGACAAATGTCAGAGAGACTCATCATATTTTTCCCCCTCTTCTATATTTGGAGCTTATTTATTGCTAAGAAGCCGAGGCTCCTGGAGTCAATTTAGCAGGAGGCTCCAAAGAGAGGAGGAGAGAGCAGAACAGAGAGACCCACAGAGAGAGGCAGAAAGAGGGAGCTCAGACAGACCTTCTCCAGGGAGCCTTTTGCCTCCAAAGCCCTAAAGCTGCAGGTTGGAGATCCTATTCGAACCATTTTGTTTGATTTTTTAAAAATCCATTCGCATTGATTTTGGCCAAGGGAGCTTGTAGTTGGGAGGATGCAGGAATGCTGTGGTAAAGTTCAGCCTAGATCCAACCAAATCCTTTCCCTTTAAAATAATAATAATAATAATAATAATAATAACAACAACAACAACAATACCGTTTTCCCCTCCCCCTCTTTTTCAGGCGAGACATTGGGGTGGGTGGGGAAAGGCGAGTTTCTTGGTGATGGCATTTGGGGGGCTAGAGGGGTGGAAAACAGGAGGCGTCTCTTGTTGGCTTAGTCAATTTCGTCGTTGGTTTAGTCAATTTCAGATCTAGGCAGTTTGGGAGGGAGAGGGAGGGAGGTGGACCTTCTCCGAGGCTGAGGTGTGTCAGGAGAGCTCGGATCCAAGCGCAGGGCTGCAGAAGCTTCTTCCATCCCACGTCGTCACTCTCTTTCTCTCCCCCCTCCGCTACTACCCCCCCCCAGCCGCCCAATGCAAGAGAGGGGACGGTTTTCCTCCACCCCACCCCCACCCCTCTCCCCAAGCCGGCTGTGCCTTTGCTTGCTCGCGGTTGCCAAGTCTGCTGAAAGGATGACTCTGAGTGAAAGTGTGTAAACCAAATGTTGCTCTTCTTGGGCTGAGACGCAGAGCTGGGGACCGTGAATGGGTCTTTAGAGAGGACCCTAGAATGGGGGGGGGGAAGGGTAGCGAAGGAGAGGGTGGGGAGGACGAAGTCTTTGTGGCTGGGCTGAGCTTTCCTTTGATGGGAGAGAGATCTGTTCGAATCTTCGTGTCTGTGCAATGATTTGCAAACTGGTAAAATAGATGGCGATTGGAGAAACGGTGGCTACTGACGCTGCTCTTGGTGTGTATCCCTTTGCCTAGGCTAGGGCTTATATAGGGCACAAAGGTACATGCATATATATTTGAGAAAGACCATCATTGAATTGTTTCTTCGGTGGATCGCCCATGGCCGAGCTAGTGGAACCTTTGCTCTTCGGCAGACGCGCCTGATTTGGGTCATTGGTTGTTGATTCTCTCCCCAACCCCGCTCCCTCCCGCCAACACACCCATCTTCCCTTCCCCATCGCAGCCACCTGAACCGGGAGGGCACTGGTTGGTGTCCCTGGTCCTCCTCAGGTAGCCGAGGCTTCCATTGTCCTTCTTTTCCTTCTGCCCCGCACCTTGCAGGTCACAGCGGCGTCAATCAGCTCGGCGGCGTGTTTGTCAACGGTCGGCCGCTGCCAGATTCAACCCGGCAGAAAATCGTGGAACTCGCCCACAGCGGGGCTCGGCCGTGTGACATCTCCCGAATCCTGCAGGTGAAAACGCGAGTCGCCTCCCCAGTTCCAGCCATCCTCCGCCTACCTTACTTGAAAAGCAACCTGTACTGGCAGAAAGGCTTCCCTTGACTGCAGTCTTCCCTGTCCAGCCTGGTGGGGGTGGGGGAGCAATTATACCACCACCATCAGTGAATCTGTTTTTCTAAATCATGGGGATAATTTGATTTTTCTTAAATAAATTGATGCTTGACCACCTTTTGGCTTATTTCCGTATTTTTAATGCAGTAAGTTTGTTTTGAACTAGTTGGCTGGAATGAACTGAGTGATGCGATCCCATTGATATTCCTCTCCTAAATGCACTTATTTGGAAACAAGACCCACTAATGGTTATAGAACTTCTTTCCAAGCCAGTGTGTATAGGTCAGGGGTGTTAAAATGTCTTCCCCACCCCTATATTTTCTGTATTCTGCATGCAATATGTGTATATTAAGCAATATTAAGAAGCAATCAGCATCTCTGGTTTCCTTTGAAAGAGTTACCTGGGTGCTTATTTATCTCAGAGGCTCCTGAGAAAACGATTTGGCCAGGCATTTGGCTTAGGGATACACTCTAATTCCTACTTTATAATCCACCCACACCTTCCCAACCTTCCTCCCCCCTCCCTGAAATCTGAATATTTTGAAAACTGGTCTGATAATGTCTATAGTAACAAACCTACCAATACGAGACATTTTCACCAGTTTTTCCTCTCCCCCTCCCCCTTCCAAGTGGTTTTTTTTTATATAAAAAAAAATCTCACCTTTGTAGTATGTAGGGCCACAAATGTAATATTTTTTAAGGAAAGAAAAAAGAAAGAAAACTTCTCTAAGTAAGTTCTCATACCATTTAAGGTATATTTTTGTGTTATAGACCCATGCAGATGCAAAAGTCCAAGTGCTGGACAATCAAAACGTAAGCTTGTCATTGTTTAATGCATACTTAAACAATTTTATTTTTGTCTTGAAATTATTAATAATGTGATTTTCTGTCCGCTTCCCTGATGCAGGTATCGAATGGCTGTGTGAGTAAAATTCTGGGCAGGTATTACGAAACTGGCTCCATCCGACCGCGGGCAATCGGAGGTAGCAAACCGAGAGTAGCGACTCCAGAAGTTGTAAGCAAAATAGCACAGTATAAACGGGAGTGCCCCTCCATCTTTGCTTGGGAGATCCGAGACAGATTACTATCGGAGGGGGTCTGTACCAACGATAATATACCCAGCGTAAGTTCATCTTGAAACCCTTTCCTATCTGACCTAGAACAATACCCGGACAACTGTAGCAAACCTTTATTCTCTTTGTTCTTCTAGCTCAATGAAAGGCTAAAAATTATCTCTCTCCCCCCCCCCTTCTTTACTAGGGGCAAAATTTGGCAAGAACAACTTAAGGGGTGGCTTAAAAAACAAAATAAAACCAGGACTTATCCTTGGCTTTTGACCTACCAGGGATCCAAAAATTAAAACTATAGATTGCTTTTGCAGAATTTAAAAAAAAAGCAAGACAGAATCTAACACAGGCGCGGATGGGATTTTGTGTGTGTGTGTGTGTATGTGTGAATTATGAGTGGTATCCACTGCAAAGCAATACATCCAGTCTGGTTGATTTCTCCCCCTTATTACCCAACAATCCCTGGCATTGATTGATAGATTTCACAGGGCATTTCAGGCTGTGCCTCTTCAGGGCTTATTCCCCTGAAGAAGGAATATCTCTTGGCCTGACCAGAAATGGTTTAAGGGGTGCCGCCTGACACCCCATTCTAATTGCACTGCTTTGATTCCCCACCCCACCCGCTCATTCGGTTACAGGGCCCTTGCTTTCACACACGATCGTAGCCTGGTCATAAATATGTCTCCCAGACATTTGGGAAGGCAGCCTAACTCTGCAAGTCCTAACTCTTTTACTCCAGAGTAGTCCGACTGAAGTTGCCCTGGAGCAAAAGGGTTGTGGTGCTTTCTGATCTGCTTGGCAGTGACTCCCTTTATGATCCGTGGGAATTCCTTCCTTGCCAATGTACTGGGGGACTGATTGAGGTCTTAATGCTGTCTGCTTGGCTCTTCTCTGAGCCAGGCAGTCTGTCAAGGAGATCCAAACCTTCTCGGGACCTGGGGTGGTGAAGCGGGCTGGGTCGACCTCGTAACTTCTTTCTTTCACAGGATACGCCTCTCCCTGCTACCATTTTGTTGAATGTGGCTTCCCTTTCAGGTATCTTCGATCAACAGAGTCCTCCGCAACCTGGCTAGCGAAAAGCAACAGATGGGTGCAGATGGAATGTACGACAAGCTAAGAATGCTGAACGGGCAGACCGGGACGTGGGGCACGAGACCTGGGTGGTACCCGGGGACATCCGTTCCAGGACAGCCAACGCAAGGTAAGACAGAGCCAGAGGTCTTGGGGAGGGGGAAGAGATTAACTCTCCCCCGTCCTCCCCCCCTGCCCTATCCTCCTCTCCCTCCCCCTTGATCAATCCGATTTCTCTAATGACCCATCAAAACCTAAAGTGGCAAAGATCGACATGGTTGTCTGCCTTGTGACTCCGCCTCCATCTATCTCTTTTCGTCCTCTGCCTTTTCAGGCTGCAATAGATGGTCATTGGCGGTGTGTATCATGAGAATAGGGAGTGTGACAGAACTGAGAGGCGTTTTCAAGGCATCGGTTTTTAAACGGGATCCTTCTGTCACCCCACTCCCAGAATCCCACCTTTCCTGTACGGTGTTGTATTGAAATCACACACGCACCCGATTGAAATGAGTTTTAATAAACCACCCTCTCCGAAGAGTTGGAGACGCTAAATGGCTGACAGATTGCGAGGAAAACACTATTGTATCAGATTGCGCTTTAAGTGTAATTGACAAATTATGTGACTTCGAGTAGGAAGCATCTAGAATGATGGACGAGAAAGAAAGAGAGGCTCTTCGCTTCTAGGAGCTCTGATTAGCTGTTTGGTTTCCATCTCGGTGTTTCTTGTCTTTTTTTTTTTTCTTCCCTCACCGGAAAAGAGAGACTGGGACAGGTGGGGCTGGAGGAGGGAAAGTAGAGAAGTGGATTGATTCGAGTTTCCACCGTGTATTCTTTTAGAATGTCGAGCTCCGGGTTGGAGTCAATTTGGATCCCACCCCCTTTAGTGGCGTGCTCCGAATTCAGAAGCTTAATCCAATGCTCAAACAGGCCCGCTCCGACTTTGCCAATATGGGCCCCTGTTGAACCTGAAGATTAATGGGTGTTTGTTGTAGGGAGATGGCAAGGGGGCCAACGGGTGTCGCCTTCCTCCTCAAGATGCTTCATCGCTTCTGGTTTGTTTGTTGGTTTGGTTTGGGTTTTTTTTTGTTTCCATGCGGTGCACAAACCTCTTCCGTAGCTGTGCTCAGTTTCTCAGGAGAGGTGTGTCCTCCCCCCCCCCACAACCTGATTTTTGTTTTCATCTCGAAAAGGAGGTTAAGACAGGAGATGGGGGGGGGGGGGAGAGAAAGAAAGGAAGGAAGGAAGGAAGGAAGGAAGGAAGGAAGAAAATCAGTAACAATATGCGGAATATCTACTACAAAGGATGTTTCTGTCACACGCAAGAATTTGTTATGGGAACAATTCTGTCGCTATGTAATTGCTCATTAGAGATCGTTTTGTTTCTCATTAAGGCGACATGAATAAGCGTCTAGTTGAAGGAGACAGCTGTAGAAATGTTCCACAGGAGACCCCTGGACACGATATGGCACCGCTTGCCAATTAGACACGTCAGTTTTAAGAGAAGGGAGCATTCTAGGGGGGACCCTGGGAAGACAAGAGCTTCTTTGGGGCATCCTCTGGCCGTCTCAGGTCCCTCAGATCTCCCCTTGGGGACCGAGGATACAGATGCTAAGAATAGAGCACCAACCAGCCTCCTCATTGAAGCCCCCTAGGGCATCTTTTCCCCGGGGGGGGGGCGCGACTCTGGCACCCTGGATCTTGACTAAGGAATACCCCCTTGATTTTCCATGGAAGGCCCTTCTAAAGGTGTGCTCAGCCTGGCGGTCTGTGCAGGAGGGTCGGTGTCCGCCAGGTGTGGGACTGAGAAGAGTGAGACCTGATCAGTTACCCAGGCCTCCTGAAGACCCGCCATTGCTGGCCTGTCCCAGAAGGAGCGTGGTGTTTGTCCGGTGTACCAATAACAAGGAAGAGCCTTGTGATAGACGGAAAGATGTGAACGTGGCACCGGTTTTCTTGGGAGATGCCTATGTGCTTTGGCCCATGAATGCCGTGGAACAATCCCGGTTGAGTCTTGAAGATTTTTCCTTGTTCCAAACCTGTGGTAACGAATAGGTCTGTCGAACAAGGACATCGTATTAATGGGAGGGACAGTCCTATATCCCTTAAGGCTGCGGGTTTGTGTACCAAAGAAAATGGGACAGGAAGGGGGGTTGCAGAAAAGCAGCCCCACCGAGGTTGGCTGCAGCAAGATGTGGAACCAGGCACTGTCCTTTGCTGAAGCATTTGCGTGTGAACGAGGCAGCAGGGACGGTGTTTCAACCACAAGCTTGGTGATTTTTCTCAAACCTGGTGTTCAGCCCTGGAAGATGTGGAGTGGAGTGTGTGTGTGTGTGTGTGTGTGTATTGGGGGTGGGGAGGAGACTAAACCGAATTGCCTCTCTCACTCCGTATCGGGATCAGTGGGTTGTATCCATGTGTTAGTCTAATTGAAGTTCTATTCATTTCAATGGGTCTACTCTAAGTAGGACTAAAATTGGATACAGCCCAGTTTCTCTGTGGTCTAACAGCATAGGATATACAGCCTAGAGCTCTATACATGAATCTTACAGGGGACGAGGTCTGTCGATGAGGTGGTCCCAGATTTATAGCCCATGGCATCGTCAGGACTTGGATTTCAGCTGATTCAAATCCGCTCCAGAAGTCAGAGAAGCAGCTTACCTCACCTTTATTGTCGCTCGGACTAATGAAATTCCGCGTTCCGTTTTGTGCTACGATGCTAAACCACCCTGGACACGATCCACTCTCACATGCTCTGTATTGAAAAGGTCCTGGCGGGTTGTGCTCCTTTAACTTTGCAGTTACATCCCACTGACGTCAACGAAATAGATCTGTGAGTGAGCCTGCGACCTTGTCATCTCGGTCTGACCATGCCCCGATCCAATAGGAGGGCCGATCCAGCCTTCTCCCGAAATAAATTCCCCTCCGCAACATCAACCTGATGTAAATGAACCTTACTCCCAGAATTACGGCTGCAGTCCAAGATCCACTTCTCTGGGGATGGGCCCCAATGGTGCTTACTTGTGAGTAGACATGCGTCGTGTTGCACTGTAAGCATCCTTATTTTTGGAACACTTCTACAGATATGATTTTCAGATTATGCTTTAGACTACTGTCCTCAGCAAACTTTCAGCCCGTTCCTAGGCATGAGTTCCACGAGGTTTGCAGCCTGACCCTTAGTAGACCCCGCTGAATCCGAGACTACGTTACTCCCAAGTAAACGTGCATAGGAGTGCAGCCTTAACTTCTAAGAAGTACGCCTCGGACCGCAATCTTACTTCCAAGTAACCCCTCCTGAAATGAATGGGGGCTTGTTCTTCCAAGTTAAAGCACTTGGAATTGGGGCCGCCACTTCGGTGCAGATTAGCTCTACGTTATAATTCTTGTAGGACAGGCGGCCCTAGCACATCGTTTACAGTCCCAGATAAGGAGATATGGGGGGCGGGGGGCTTGTTTGGCAGGTAACAGGTTCCAGAGAACATCTCTGGTCTCTTCAGAAAGGGAGGAGAGCCTGATCCCGAGATGCTGGGCTATTTCACTTTATTTAAATGTTGCGGATGTTGCAAAAAAAAAAAAGGTGAAGAAATGGCAACTCGATGTGTGTGAAAAATCTCCAGAGTAACCGAGGATAGGAGGCTGGGTGGGTGTGAGTAGGCTCTCTTTGGGCATGATGAAGATAGCTCAGCCTCTTTGTTGGGGGCCAGTATTTCCTCCCCTCTCCCCCACGCCACGGGTGCATTTACAGTCAGGGCCGGGCTGCTCTTAAGTCCCATGTGGTAGCATCTGTACTGAAGGTCGTTTCATCAAGAGGCTTTCTTTATCGGTTAGAATACAAATCCCCTTTTAACACGTTTTTTTCTAGTTTTAAGAAAGTGAGAGATGTTGTGCCTATTGTAGAAGTCGTAGGGAGTGGAAACCATTGACGCGACACCCTCTCCGAAAAGACACGTGTGGACCGTCTAATTCCTCCACGTTCCTTCCCTACGATCACCATTTGCACCTGAAACGGAAGCAGCACCTCTGATCCAATGGAGGCTGGTGGCTCCAACATCAGTGGGGTGGTGAATTAGCTCCAGATTTCAGTCAGAACGAGTCAGAAATCTACAGGAGCTGTCCAAGGTGCTTGTGACTGGTTCTGGCTGAAACTTGGAGCAGATTCTCCGCCCCACTGACATCGGAGCCACCAGTCTCCATGGTCCATCCTTTAACTCCCGCATGCTCCTCTTGGCTCGGAAAACCTGGGGAGATCCTTCGGGATCCCAGTTCCAATTCATCGGGATTGTCGTGGGGCAGCCCATATAAGCTGAGCCCCATAAATTGTGAGCCAGGAATGTGGCTGCATGGAGATAGTTTTAGGATGGTTTCCCCGTGTGCTAGATGTTCTTGAAGTCTTTGGCTTGGCATCCCGGCCATGATTCGGCCAGTGTTAAGGACTTGTAAAGGCCATTGATTTTAATGGGAGGACTATGGGAAGATTTAAACCTATCCCATTGCTATTTATGAAACTTGCTACCCGATCAGAAAATGTTTACTCAGAAAAGAGAGAGAACCCCATTTTGTACCATGGGGTTCCTTTTTTAGTAAGTGTCCATAGACTTCAGTCTTAAAGGTCCTTAACTTTGGCTGGATCGTTCCCCTCCAGCTTTTTGAGAGAGAGAGAGAGAGAGAGAGAGAGAGAGAGAGAGAGAGAGAGAGAGAGATCATTTTGTACTATGGGATTTCTTTTGTAGTAAATGTTCATAAGCTTCAGTCTTAAAGGCCTTTAACTTTGGCTGGATCGTTCAGCTTTTTAAGATGTTCGCTTACAGCATCCTTACATGGAAGTAAGTTCCACTGAGACCTTATTGAGTCAATGTGGTTAGGACTGGGATGTCAGCGTTTCGAAGACCCCCCATTAATCACCGGTTGCCATATAGTTCACTCAAATGAATGGGAAGAAAGTAAGAGGGGGGAGAATTCCACCATATTATTGGCCCTGAGTCCCCCCCCTCTCTCTCTCTCACACACACACACACACACTATGTGGAAAAGGAAAAAGTGGGGAGGTGAAGGCCTTGGATGGGGGGGGGGTTTGATGTAGTGAAACACACTGAAAGCCTTTTCCTCCTGAAATTAAAATTAATAAAATGGTTTTGCCCTGGAATATTCATGCACCGTTCTAATGTTTTTTCCCCCTTGCAGGGCTGTCTCTGTGTTCCTAGATTTTAAGAGTCCATTACTCCAAAAGCATAAGGCAAGGTTAGGTCTCAGAGGGAGACAAATATGGTCTCAATCTGATAAACGCCATGCAGCAGTGAATAAAATAATGGATACATGAGGGCTGACAGAACAAAAAGAGACATCTCTATCCGGGAGAAATTCTCCAGTGATTTAGTGGTTTTAGGGATCACTGAGACACTGTTTCTTATCTCCCCCCCTCCGCCTCCCCTCTCCCCTCCTTATAAGACTAAAGCCCTTCTATAGGATTTAGACACTTTCTCTTTCAACAGATGCTGCAATGTTTTGATCCCAGCTCCGCAGCTGAAAGATGCCGCAATCGGTTTGCTATCTTTCTTTTTTCTTTTTTTTCTCTGCTAGTTTTCCGCCTCACTGATTAAGACACTAAGAAACTAAGGAATGATTTTATTTCCCAGCGTCTTTTATTTTTCTCTCTCTCTCTCTTCTCTCCCCCTCTTTTTTTCTTTCCTGGAAACAAATCCTATACTCAGCGTCAGATGGTCTAGCTATAGGATAATAGGGACAGCATATTCACTCGCTTTCTTACGGATTAGGTCTAGAGAAGGTGGAACGAACTATTGAGTTCATTCCTTTATAAGGCTTTTTTAAAAAAGTCTCTTTAAAAAGAAAGAAAGATATCTTAATTGTCTGACAGTTCTTTTCCCTCCTTTAAAAAAAAAAGCGACGTATCTATCTTTCCAGATCAAAACTTGAAATAGTGTTAGCAGCCCCAGTTTACAGGAGAATGAAGACAAGCTCAAAGGTTGCCATAAATGCTACTTAAAATGAAGCGCTCTTGATTTAGGGTGCTATCGGCATCCTATTGAAGTCGGTGGCAGTTTTCCCATTGATGTGAATTGAGCTGGACGGCAACTTTTGCGGTCTTTAGAAGTGCTGCTTGACCGGGCGAGGATGTTTGGGCTGATTTGGGTGCGTTTATTTGGTGTTTGTTTAAACTTTTCTGTAACCTTGAAGCTGAAATTCCTGCGTTTGTCATGTTCGCCTTGCGAAAAGAGGGATCCACCCCACCCCCTCCTTTCTCGACCTGAAGCCGCTTTATTTGTTGGTTGGTTATGAATGCTACACACACACAAACTGCCCCTTGGCTCGAATTCCACAAGGCACTTGCCTGGCAGCTGGGCCACCAGCTGGGCCAGGGAACAAGACACAAACACCCGCCCATGCGCATACACCCATCCTCACGTCCTCTCCGAACACGTGTGGAGCATTTGGCCCTTCCCTTCAGCAGCCTCGGCTTCTCTCCCTGGGCACTGGGAGTTCCAGGGTGGGGTGAGGGTACAATGAAGTAGGTCAGGCCCCTTGCAGGCCGGAGAATTTAAGAGTTTGGCCAACCTTCTTTTCTTGGGTTCCATTGGGGCGTGTCTGGTTCCGAAAGTTGTTTCTGTCCCGACTGGCAAAGGCTGCAATCCTATGCACACTTTCCTGGGAGTCAGTGTCATTGCACACAATGGGACGTACTTCCGAGTAGACATGCATAGGAATGTACCATGAGCCGGATTTTGACTCCTTTATTTCCATCTTCTTCTCCTGGTCATACATATAGGGATCAATGGGATTAAGGGCACGATCCTATGCATGTTTAGACAGAAAGAAATCCTGCAACATAGCTGGCTGGGGAATGCTGTGAGTTGTAGGACTTCTTTTCTGTCCAAACATGCATAGGATTGCACCCTAAACCACTTAAACCCAGTCACCATTTCAGTCAATTTGCCAGACAACCATGACTTGGGAGGGGGGGGGGGTGTTTCAGGATCAGTGGAGGGCAATCCAAACATATCTGCAAAGAAGTAAGTCCCACAATGGGACTTACTCCCTAACGAGCCTGTTCATGGCACCAGCCTCCTATTAGCACATCACTAGGGGGGTTTCTTGTTTGTGGACAGCCTGATTCCAAAGCTAGTTAAACTGTAGGGCTTCGATTCTTGCCAATGCATAGTAGGGTGACGAATTTCCGCTATACATTGATTTTGATCCAAGGCTTGTCTTGGTGCAGCAAAAGAGCGCGTAGTGAATTCCTCTCAACTAAAGGAACATGCATGCAGTTGCCTACAGGACAGCAATGAAATTGTGTTGATGTCTCTGCTCCTATTCCCCTGGGAATCCAATCATTTTATCTCAACTGATTAGGCATACCGATACCTGAATATACAGCACAAGGGTGTCACATCACTTAAGAACGGTAAATGCATGGTATATGTGAGTGGGCCCCAGGAAAAGAGTGAGCCCCTGGCCAATGGATACATGATTTGAACCACGTATAACTAAGGTGATGTGTGTGTGTGTGTGTGTGTGTGTTACAGTCAAGTGTCTAAACTTGAGTGCAAAATGTATTGTGAAGATCAGCCCTAAGATCCTGTCAGCATTGCTTTGAAAACGCAGAAGCAAGGAGGGGCACAAGACAGGCCTCCGGGAATATAAACCCAGGAGTGCTTTTCCTCTGAAGTCAGCCACCAACTTTGGTTAGTAAATAAAAACAGGCCTCTTGTCTTGGACCCTTCTCTGCTAGTTGAAGCTTACCTAATCTTAGCTAAGTAGTTCTCTCCTCTCGTTTACCCCCCTTTTTTCCTGGTGTTGAGTAAACAGGCTCAGTGTATGGAGCTGGCCTATTCACCAGTTTAGGGGTGTTCTTTCTTTCTTCCTCAGCTCCTATAGAAAGTTTTTTTTAAAAAAACCAATCCTAAATAGCATTGAGTAGCCCAGCCCAGGGGACAGTGATTAATGATAGTAGTGCCTAAAGGTTAACATACTTCACTGAAAAGTCTGTTGACTGGGATCCTTGTGATACAATGTGGCCCACTGCACGCCTCAAGAGAATCCTTTTGTTGGGCCTGCCTGATTGTGTCCTCGAAATTCTGCCCACGAAAGTTTGCCAACCCTCCGGCTTGCCCCAAGAGTTTAATAGTTTCCCTTACTCTGCTAGCATTGTGTCCTGGTGAAAAGCAGCCCCCTCGCTATTCAAGTGTTGGTGGTCATCTCAATAGATCTCCAAAACGCCCATATGGTGACCACTGGAGATGAATCCAACTGTTTAAATGGGGGAGAAAGTTGGGGTTTTACAACATTTCAAAGTGTTTGAAAAGATCCCAACCAGATCCTGTCACAATTCTCTTCAGGGCTTTGAAGGCTGGGGCCCCATTGTGAACTGATTATCAGCGATATTACTTTAAAGTTGATTTCCCACCAAATGTATATTCTCTAGGCTCCAAGGGAGAAAAAGGTTTTTTTCCCATTCTATTTTTTAAAGCAGAACTTTTCTGCCTCTCTCTGCTTCTTGCTCCACCACGTTAGCATCAAAAGAATCCCTTCTATTTTTCATTTAGCAACATCAAAACCATTCCGAATGATGCTCTGAAAGGAAAGGGAGAGTTAATTTACTGACAACTTCTCCTCTGCTTCTACAGAAATGTCCATTCCTTTTGTAAAAAAAAAAAAAAAACACCACACAAAACCCCCCAATCCCCCCTTCCCCCTTTCTGCAGACACTTTGAAAGACAGCTCGACCACGAGCATATCTTTACCTCCAGCAGCAATGGGAAAACAATAAAACTTTCTCTTGTTTAATGATAGAAATTACATTAAAAGTGGTGGAAATGCCCTAATTAAAAATGTACCACTTAAATGATATGCCAGGCGCTCAGCTGCAGAATAGCATATTTAGCTACTTAGCGAACTCGCTACTATTTCTTTTTAAAATTACATGTTAAAATTTTAAAAGAAATCTTACTTTTCTCTGGTGCAACACATTACAAAGAATGGACAGTCCTTTTATCTAAATATAAAATTTCATTTTCAGCAATTATAGCCTGTTCTTGGTGATGATATAATTACAGCTGTGCTCTGTAATAGGTGTCAAGGCAATGCACATTCATACAATAGTTGAATAAAACTGCAGAACAATGCAGGCACTTCTGAATTCACAACCTTTAAAATGAAATTGACTGTGCAGAATTCAAATCAAAACTAGATAAATATTTTTTTTAAAAGATTACAAGCTTGGTTTGGTTTCTTAATAGCATTTTCTGCAAACCTATCAACATCTAATTGATTAGATAGGAATTACTGATTATAGATAATCTGAAATACTGAACATCACTATTTTAAATGTAGCAATAGGTAAATAAATTCCATAGAGAGAGAATCTTGTAGGGCATTTTGGAAAAGTTGCAATCATATTCACTTGAAACTGTTGCTTGGCTTGTTATATTTGGGGGTAAGTGAGAAGAGGTATCTTACTAGAAGAGGTATATTACTAGAAATACATTTATTCATTCTTAGTTCCTTTCATAACATGTTGTTGTTTAGATATTTCTAAACTGCATCCTTCTTTATTTGAACATGAGTTATGTCTCCCACCCCATTGTTATATCCTGATTTGTGTTTTGTTCCATACTATTTTGAACTCTTCTGAATTGCAGGAGAAATGGGCAGCCATTCACACTCAGAATTTATATACCTGCAAGCTTCCCCCTCTGTTTCAATGGGCAGATCCTTTGGGTCTAACAGGTCTATGTCCCACACACAAAAACTGGATCCAAATGATGATGTGCAAGTTAACTATACACCAATTCATATGCAGAACTTTGCAGAGGAGCTGTGCAAATCAGCTTTGGATCAGAGTGTACAATGACTCAAATTTTCAAATATTTGGGTTTGATAGAAATACGGATTGAGCTAGAAGAGGCTTATCATACAATTTGTAGTGAGCCTCCCCTAGAGTGAGAATCTGGATTCTTCTCCCTTGGACACGATTAAGAAGAGACATTCTCAAGTGAGGGCAATTGTGCTTGCTACAACAAATCAGTTCAACCTCGTCTTTCTTAAGATCGCCTCCTGTTTGTATTGCAGATGGCTGCCCACAACAAGAAGGAGGGGGTGAGAATACCAACTCCATCAGCTCAAATGGAGAGGACTCAGATGAGGCCCAAATGAGGCTCCAGCTGAAAAGAAAGCTGCAGAGAAATCGGACGTCCTTTACCCAAGAACAAATTGAAGCACTTGAGAAAGGTGAGACACATTTTCCATGCGCAGGAGGCAGAACAAGGAGAACACATTGAATGCTGTGCTCTCTTTGGCACATCCTGACCAGGTCTGGACAAAACTGTCAATGTCCATTGATAAAAGTTTCAAATGTTTTCCTTCCTGTAGATTCTCTTAAAGCTGCCTCAACCTAGTGCCCTCCAGATGTTTTGGACTACCACTCCCAACATTCCTGACCATTAGCCATACTGACTGGGGCTGATGGGAGTTGAAGTCCAACACACCTGGAGGGCATCAACGTGGGTAAGGTTGTCTTCAAAGAGTGACAAGGAAAGTGACAAGGAAAATGTCTGAAACTGGCAGTGCTCCAAATGCTCCAAAAGCTGCAGTGCTGTCAGCATATGTGGCTGAATCATTGTTATGGGACTCCGAGCTGTAGTCTCACACCTTCTTTTTTCAGTGCTTAAATGGCTGGTTTGGGGCACCGAACCTGCAATTCCTGCCCCAGAATCATTGAACTCAGTTTCCCTCAAATGATAGTTGAATTTCGATGGCTTTTGTGCACCTCTCACGATGGGCCTATATTTTAAATACTCTGCTTAAAATCGTATTAGATCAGCCTTCCCCATCCTGGTCCCCTCTGGATGTGCTGGACTGCAATTCCCATCATTCCCAGCCACCTTGGCTGGGTATGATGGAAGTTGCAGTCTAATACATCTGGAGGGCACCAGGTTGGGAAAAGCTGTATTAAACTATCCTGTAACTAGCCCATGTTTAAATGTTAGCATGGAAAAGGTTGCCCTGGTTTTCAAATGCTAGCTGTTCATAATGCAACCAAACCCAGAGTGACTCTTGTTGTTTTCCCCTTAACAACCTGCCACTGAAGACAATCTATAATCACCTTTTCCAGCTTTTATCACATAATCCAGCAGGGTGGGAGGGTATATATGCACAGGATTGTTGCACAATGACATCTCTTCCTTTTGAAACAAACTTGGCCCATGCTTTTGCTCAAAAGCACTTTTGTGGGGATGTTCCTCATAAAAGATTTAAAGCACTCAAACATACACAGAAAGCTGAATGCAAGAGGTTGACGTTCTTTCTTAAACTTCCTTTTAACACTAATGCCATCATGTTTCCTTTCTACCAGAATTTGAGAGAACTCATTATCCCGATGTGTTTGCCAGGGAGAGACTAGCTGCCAAAATAGACTTGCCTGAAGCAAGAATACAGGTACTCAAGTTAATATCTAATATTGTCCTTCCTTTTCAGAGGAAACCTTACAGGTTCCAACCAAAGCATCTGCATGCAACCATGCAACCTGCTGTTGGGGATGCATGCAGTTATAGGCTGACCAGATAAAATCCAGGTCAGGGCTCATGTAACTTTAACAGTTGTAGAGAAAAGGGAATTTCAGCCAGTGTCATTTGTATGCAATTAGTTCCTGGTGATATTCCCTCTTCATCACAACAGGTTTCAGAGGAAACCTTACAGGTTCCAACCAAAGCATCTGCATGCAACCATGCAACCTGCTGTTGGGGATGCATGCAGTTATAGGCTGACCAGATAAAATCCAGGTCAGGGCTCATGTAACTTTAACAGTTGTAGAGAAAAGGGAATTTCAGCCAGTGTCATTTGTATGCAATTAGTTCCTGGTGATATTCCCTCTTCATCACAACAGTTAAAGCTGCAGGAGCTATACTAGAGTGACCAAATACAAAAGAAGGCAGGGCCCCTGCAACTTTAACAGTTGTGATGAAGAGGGAATTTCACCAGGAACTAATTGCGTACAAATGACACCTAATGAAATTCCCTTTTCTCTACAACTGTTAAAGTTACATGAGCCCTGACCTGGATTTTGTCTGGTCACCCTATGCAGTTAGGAAAGTGCATCCACATCAGCAGTGAGCCATGCACCCATTGAGCTTTCAACCCAGAACTCACCTAGATCGAGATCTGTATTGTAATGTGAATGCATAGCAAATGCACATCTAATGTACCCCGTGGAAAGCCCACCACACATGCAGATAGCCTTCAATATTCATTGCTAAAGGTTTATGCCCCAGTCATTTGCTAAAAATGAAAAAAGTGGTTGTAAGTTGTTCATGAAGATCTACTCTTGGTCTAGAGCTCAAGAGAAGCACTCGTTTATTATGCCCCCTCTGCATGATGCATTTCTAGGACTCCAACTGCATTTCTCTGTGCTAATGGAAACAATCTTATGTTTGCAGGTGTGGTTTTCCAACAGGAGGGCAAAGTGGAGACGGGAAGAGAAGCTAAGGAATCAAAGAAGACAAGCCAGCAACACCCCCAGTCACATTCCCATCAGCAGTAGTTTTAGCACAAGTGTCTACCAACCGATCCCACAACCCACCACACCTGGTAATATGCTTTTAAGAACTATATTGACCAGTCACTCACCCTTCTGGGGCGACACAACCAAACACTCTGTACAGTAATACAGCCATCTGATTGAAGCGTAAACTAATACGTCCATCCTGTCTGTCTATCTGTTCTATTTTAGTTTCCTCTTTCACATCAGGTTCAATGCTGGGCAGAACAGACACCGCGCTAACAAACACATACAGTGCTTTGCCACCCATGCCTAGCTTCACAATGGCTAACAACCTGCCTATGCAAGTAAGTATAATCCACTAATATGGTCCCTCGCTCTCTCCGAGTTGTGTGTGATTACTGAGTGGAACCTGGTCCTTTGAAGTTGAAGGGGAGAATGTTAATTCTGGGCCAAAAGGGTAGATGCTAATAACGTAACTCTGTCATTTTGAAAATGTTCACAGGGTTGTCTAATATAAATGAGCTTTTCCCAACTTGATGCCCTCCAGATGTTTTGGACATCAAGTCCCATCAGTCCCAGCCAGTGTGGCCAATAGGAATGCTGGGAGTCATAGTCCCAAACATCAGGAGGGCACCAGCTTGGGGAAGGCTGATATGTTCACAGCTAGGTATAAATTCAGGAAGTCCCAGTTCATAGGTGCTATCCGTATGGTGAATGTAGGAAACCCCCCCACAAAGATGTCATTTCCTCCAGGTGGTACACCTACGTTATGAAGGCCAAAGTATTGCCACAGATGGATAGTATTGAGTTCAGATGTGGTCTGAATCCATGCTCAGCATAGATCACTGGGTGGTCTTCAGAAAGTCACTATCACAGGGATTTTGCGAGAAAGTAAAAGTAAAAACTGTAATGCACAAGAGTAAAAAGTAGAAATGGTAAATAAGAGTCATGATCCAGAAAATATTAACACCATTCCTTTGGTACTTTGATGTACCATAAGAAGGATACCATATTAGTGCAACTTGGAGATCTTCAGGCTCAGATTTGTAGCATAGAGCACCTTCTACCAACTTCGGTTGATGGCCCAGCTACGTCCCTATCTGGACAGGGATAACCTGGCTTCAGTTGTCCATGCTCTGGTAACCTCCAAGTTAGATTACTGCAATGCACTCTACGTGGGGCTGCCTTTGAAGGTGGTTCGGAAGCTGCAGCTTGTGCAAAATGCAGCGGCCAGATTGATAACTGGAACCAGAAGGTTCGAGCATATAAGACCTACTCTGGCCCGCTTGCATTGGCTGCCTGTATGTTTCCGAGCCCGTTTCAAGGTGCTGGTTTTAACCTATAAAGCCTTACACGGCTTGGGACCACAATATCTGACGGAATGCCTTTCCCAACATGAACCTACCCGAACACTACGTTCAACATCTAAGGCCCTCCTCCGAGTGCCTACTCCAAGGGAAGCTCGAAGGTAGGCAACAAGGGAGAGGGCCTTCTCTGTGGTGCCCCCCAATTGTGGAACGATCTCCCTGACGAGGCCCGCCTGGTGCCAACATTGTTATCTTTTTGGCGCCAGGTCAAGACTTTCCTCTTCTCTCAGGCATTTGACAATATCTGAGGACCTGGGTTTGTTTTTGTTTTTGTAGCTTTTTGGGCTGTTGTAGTGGTTTTAAATGTATGTGTGTATTGTGTGTATGTTGTATGTTTTTGCTGTTTTAATTTTTGTATACTGTTTTTAATTGTTTTAATCCTATGTAAACTGCCCAGAGAGCTTCGGCCATGGGGCAGTATACAAATGTAATAAATAAATAAATAAAACGAACATCAGACAAGAGGCCACTAGGTTGCTGGGTGGGGGCTTTGTTCTCCATTTCTCCAGAATGATTTCCCTACTGCTAATCATTACAATCTTGGCCCATGTTTTGCTATGGGAGTCGTAATATTAGTCCTGTCAATGTTTGTTGATGTGTGAAAGCAGCACTGCACATTGCTTCTCATTCCTAGCAGCTGTGTTCAAGGACAGATTCCCCACCTTCTGATGTACTTTAACCTGGCTTTTTAACACACAATTAGAATGCCCCCTTTTTTTAATGCCTGCGGCATGATCCTACATGGTGTCAGTGATTGGTCACAGTATAGAAAATGGGGAAGTAGTTAATCCAGTTTAATTGAATCCGAAAGAAATAAATTAAGTTTAAAATGAATTAAAAGAGTACAATCATCTCTATGAGGTCTTAAGGCCCCAATTTCATCTGCTACGAGGCATCTAAAAGGCAAATTTGCCAATATTCTTGGGTGACTTGGTACTGCTTAATAGGCAGTTGCATAGTACTCTGCTTTCAAAAAGGCAAAATTTACTTGAGCAACAGGAAAACTGAAGCCAAGGAGTGCATTTTTAGTGTCCCAGGAGTCCATAAATATTGCATGACTGGCATCCTGATCCTATGCACTTTTACTAGGAAATCAATTTACTTTACCTCTGCCCCACTCAATGCAGAATGAATGAAGTTTAAGCCTGTATTGAATTGTGGCCCATTGGTCCCAATCCAGAGAAAGTTAGCCATACTTAAGTTCCATTTTATTTAAGTAAGTTGTGATTCCTTTCTCTCATTCATTTCAATAGGTATGATTGTATTTTATGTGATACTGGTCTATTGTATAGAAATGCTGTGGATCTTTTTGTACCACTTGGTGTATGTAATAGTGAGATTTCTTGCTATACGTGCATTGATCAATTTCAAGAGAACCTACTTTCTCTGAATTGAGGCCTATACATTTTGGCTCGTGGTATAAAAGCTAGTTTTTCCAGTATTGCACATGTGTTTTTTGTCTGGAACTGGGCCACTAAAATGCCAGAATGTTATCCATCTCATATATTGAGGGCATCCTTCTTTTAAGGTTCAAATCTGCTTGATTTCAGAGTTGTAGAAGGAGCCAAAATAAAAGGACCATCGCAATGTTCATCTGCGTGGAACACCATAGTGGAAAGTAGGCAAGGACTGAGAAAAGCCTTCCAAACTTTGAATTGAATTGACCGTAGAAGATAAATAATAGGGCTTGGTTAAAAAAGAAAGAAAGCAAAATATGTGTGGCGAAGGTTAATTGGGGTTCACAGATTTTAATGCAAAGGTCAAAAGTTTCAGTTGGGTAAAAGCAAAATAACTCCTTATGAAAAATCCATCTAACCAGAGAAGCTCATTAGTCTAGCATTGGTGAAGAGAAGGAACTGATTAAAATGCTAGCAGGATTACACCTTGGCTGATGAGACACTGTGGCTATTGGCACCCTAGAAATACCCAAGGGGGAGAGGAGGATGTGAACAGCACCTGCAGTTCTAAATAGCTGTGTTAAAATGAGCAGAGCTGCAATCGTGTGGATAACTAGCTGGCTCAGGAAAATAATACAACTCTGGGCCTGAATAATTATTGCACCCATGCAACGGAGGCCACTGAAAGATACTGAAGTGATGAATATTCCTCAGCTTTGCTTGAAACATTGTCAGAGAGCCTGTAAACAACTGCAACCTGGTATAAAAATGTAGCATCCAGTATTTTGGGGCGAGCTTCAGAGAGCTTAGAAAATCAGGTATTCAAGTCCCCATGAATATTCAAGAAATTTGGGGATTAAATTCCCTTGAGTCCTATTGGCTCTCTCAGTCCAAATTCTAACCAGTTAGGGATCACAGTACAATCTGAAGATGAATTAACTGGGTTGTGTATGAAAATACTTAACCAATGGGTCTATTACATCATATTTGCCTCTATAACCATGGCACATTCTGAATAGATATAGGAAAATGACTAGAAAATCAGACCGATCAACAACCCAGTTCAGGCAGCAATCCAAACCCACTTACATGGGAGTAAACCCCACTGAACTCAGTGGTATTTACTTCTGAGTAAACATGTAGGATCACACTGCAAAATGAAATTTTTGTTTTGAAGATGCTACTTTTCCATTGGCATAATGTGTCTAAACCAGTTTAAATTCTGATATATTATCTAAACTGGGTATTAGACTGGGCTATAAAGACTAAAAGGTTACCTCCCACAACATAGCCTTCCACCACGTAGTCCCCTCCAGATGTTTGTATACTACAAATATCTTTGTGCTGGCTCGGACTGATGTGAGTTATAGTCCAAAATATCTGGAGGGCACTAGGTCTTATGAGTAATATTTCTATATGGTTTCACCATTGCTCAAATTGCCTATATCCTGCATGAGTGATTCCCAACTGTTAACCCACATTGGCAGACCCAATGATAGCTTTCTTTTCACTTTGAGAGAGGTACAACATCATGTGAATGGGCTTCCACTTGAGCAACAGGGCATTCCCTTCCTCTTCTCCCCCCTGTACCCCAGAACAGATTTTGAAGGTGCTTGTGAGGGGGGGAGGCTGCAGGATGGAAGTAGTATAGCACCATTCCACTGGTGGAAACCATTTGGGTGCTCATTGTAAAGCTTGCACTTTGGATGGCCTGATCTCCTGCTACAAACAGGAGGGGACTCCTATTGGGGCTGTTTGCATCACACAACAGATCACTGTGGGTTATTCAACCCATGATGAGGCAGTGGCACATGCAGCACACATGCAGCCACCATTTTGAATATGCAGATATTGCTCAGAGGTTGTTGTGTCATGCAAACCCAGAGAGCGTAGGTTGTGTTTAGCCCTCGTATAACCCATGCTCATCAAGTTCGCACAACCCAACAGCCCCTGAGCAGGGGTTGCATATGCAACTTGGTGGGGGCCCTGGCTCAACATGGGTTAAATTAGGGTGACCAAATAAAATCCAGGTCAGGGCTCATGTAACTTTAACAGTTGTAGAGAAAAGGGAATTTCAGCCAGTGTCATTTGTATGCAATTAATTCCTGGTGATATTCCCTCTTCATCACAACAGTTAAAGGTGCAGGCACTATAGTAGAGTGACCATATACAAAAGAAGGCAGGGCCCCTGCAACTTTAACTGTTGTGATGAAGAGGGAATATCACCAGGAACTAATTGCATACAAATGACACTGGCTGAAATTCCCTTTTCTCTACAACTGTTAAAGTTACATGAGCCCTGACCTGGATTTTATCTGGTCAGCCTAGGTTAAATAACTCATGACAAGCTGCATTGTGTCATCTGCACCCAATCACTGACTCGAGAAAATCACTAAGCTTAGCAATGACTCTGGAAGAGAGACCTCTTTGTTGAATGTCCTAAATATGTATTCAGATGTAAACTGAAACGCACCCCAATTCAATGAAAGCTTCAGAATGTGGATGCTCCACTGTCAGCTTCTCACCCTAGTGAATGCCCTGGAAGCACTCTATTCTGTAGAACTGTTGAAGGAAAAGTAGCATCTAAATATAAGTAATAAATTAAATGGAAAGACCAAAGCTGCGCATGCCACTGACTGTAGGTGGGCTGCCTTTGGAATAAATAGGGAAGCCCACAAAAGCTCCATGGAACGTGGCAGTAAATATGAATGCTTGTGGAGAGGATATTTGTGCTGTTCATAAGAAGAAATAGTAGAAGTAAGATGCTGCTGAAATTCACAAATATCATTTTGTTTTGTCCTCCCACAGCCCCCAGTACCCAGCCAGACTTCCTCTTACTCTTGCATGCTGCCTACAAGTCCGTCAGTAAATGGGAGGAGCTATGACACATATACCCCACCTCACATGCAGACACATATGAACAGCCAGCCAATGGGCACCTCTGGCACCACTTCCACAGGTAAGCATTGATTGGTTTCTTCTTCTTCAAAGATAATGCATAGCAGGGGTGCAGAATCTGGTCTGCCTGGGGTCCCAAATCAGCCCTCCAGCTGTCTCCAGCTGGCCACGCCCCCTTCACCTACCCCCAACCCCGAACCCCTTTCCATCAACCACAATCATTTGGTGATTTCTCAGGGTGTGTGCAGATTTCCCCCATTCTCAGTGGTTAAAATGCCCCTCCAAAGACTTAGTTTCTGGCAGCAAGAGCATTAAGCTAAAATATGCCGGTATTTTTGGCCCTGCCCTTTTTTTTCCAGCCTTGCCCACTAATGCAAGACAGCCCCATGGACAGCTTCTCTGAAATGTGGCCCTCAGGCTGAAACAGCTTCTGTACCCCAGCCAATCCAAATATCTTATTCATTCATAAAATGATTACTAGTTTTCTGTCAACTGCTACTGGTTAGATACCTGTTATCAACTTCATCTTGCTACTAGTTGCTTAAATGTCGTGGTTTGGGTTTTCAAATCTAAAATGGTGAAGCCTGTTATTACTTTTGTGGGGGCTGAACTTTCTCTTAATTCACTAGTATAATTTCTTTGGGATTTCAAACATTCTGGGCAGGTAACAATAACATTAGAAAGCAAATATAAAATAATGAATTAAAATTTGAAAACAGAAGACCAGATTGATTAAAAGAAGTAGACATTTAATCAGGGTAAGAAAGCATTCTCCAACACGCTTGCAGAAGGCTGAATAGAATGACTTCCAAAAATTAGGATATCCAGGGAAGATTTCTTTGAAATTATTTAGCAGAACTTAAGAGAAGGGAAAAGAACCTACAAAATGCTGTTTAGAGGTAGCAAATTGAACAGCATCAGAGATCATGTATAAAAATGCTAAAGCCTATAAAGAAAGCCATTTTTGTCTGAGATCCTCCAGTGATGTAAACCATTCATAAATGTAGTACTCTGTAATATAAGTGCTTTGATCCAGCAGTTCCTTGATATGTAGGAGGTCTGATGGGTAGACATAGATTATCCTAACATAGGCTGGGAAAGCGGTGGCTATCCAGATGTGGTTGAACCACACTTCCCATTATCCCTGACCACTGCCATGCTGTATGGAGCTGATTGGAGATGATGATGATGATGAGGATGATGATGATAATAATAATAATAATAATTTATATAGTGCTTTATTACAAAGCACTGTACATAAAATAAAATAGATCAGCAGTTTACAATACAATAAATACAATAAATACAATAAATACAATAATCCATTTGACTCCACTAAGTGCAAGTTTACAGCAGAAATAAGACAAAAATATTCAACAATGTACTACAACAATATTTAGCAATATACTAAACAACAATATCACAATATTCAAAAATATACTAAATACAAGTTTACCGCAAAATAGGACACATAAGAAAAAAATAACTTGGTTGGAATAGCATCTCTCCTTCTGAAGCAGTGCCTCCCAAATGAAGCTCCAGCCTTGCTTTTAAAATCCCTAGGTCATGGGCGGGGAGCAGGAGGATCAGCTCACCTTTGATGGTACAGCATCTCTCCCCCTGAAGCAGGGCCTCCCAAACTGCAGCTCCAGCCTTGCTTTTAAAGCCTCCAGTTGGGAGGGGAGGGGAGTCCAACAGCATCTGTGTGTCCATAGGTACCCCAGCCCTGCCCTAATATTTATGCGTTTTCCTAGAGAGCTCAACATGCCAAAATGTACACAAGGTGCTTTGGGTGAAGAAGGGTGAGTTGTTTGACTGGAAATACAGAAAGTGTGTGTGAATGTGCATATATGTACAGTTTTAACTCAGCGTGATCTTTATGATGGGGCAGGTTAGGAATCCAAGGACACAATCCAGCCAAAGATCAGCATTTTAAAGTCCCGTTGGTTTTAATGTGAGAGCTATGTGCTTAATTCTTTCCCATTGAGATCAATGGAATGTCAAGCGCTGATCATTGGCGGGATTGTGCCCCAAAATAAATAAGTCCAGCAGAACTTTTATTATGCTAGCTTTGGTCATCCAGTTCCGTCTTATCTGAAGCCATTCTCCATTTTCCTCACAAAATCTTGTCTTGATGTCAGCTATTCATCTGGATCACTGTCAATATTGCGCATTACTGAGGATAAACGAATCCGTGCTGTATTCAGAATTACTGATTAATTGCAGAAGGTCAGAAAGTTTTAAAAATCTAATGAGTTGTAGTATCATACAAGCTCTTCAATAGATTCAACAAACTTTTAGAATGCCTTGAGAGCTCAGAATGCTTTACAACAAAAGGCCTTGTTTTGAAAAGCTCGATGTGTGTGTGTGTGTGATTGTGTGTGTGTATAAATAACATTCTCCACCATCACCACCACCACCCCGCTTTCTTTTTTTTAAGGTCTTATTTCTCCTGGAGTGTCAGTTCCTGTTCAAGTTCCCGGCAGTGAACCTGATATGTCTCAATACTGGCCAAGATTACAGTAAACCATGTGTTGATTTTGTAAATGGCTATATGGACAACAGTTGGAGGTTCAGCTGTATTTTCTGAAAGAAGAATGGCTTTCCAAGTACCTCTGTACTGCAGCTGTGCCCTATGATGTAACACATGGAGAAAGACTTTAACATGGACCTTTGCATACTGAAGGCATTATATCAGTTGGAACAAATCTTCATTTTGGTATCCAAACTTTTATTCATTTTTGGTGTATTATTTGTAAATGGGCATTTGTATGTTATAATGAAAAAAAGAACAATGTAGACTGAATGGATGTTTGCTTTTGTGTTGGTCATGAAGTTGTTTGGTTTTTTTTAAAGAAAAAGGAAGCCATGATCAACATGCTTTGCCACGAATTAAGAGTTTTATCAAGCTATATCGAATACTTCTACCAATCTGTTCATAGATTTCAGACTGATGCTCCAAGTTTGTATCATTCCATTACATATAATTCAACCTGGAACAATACGCACTAGATTTCCGTAAGAAAAATATCTGTCAGGATTTCCAAAGGTCATTAACATATGACACTTATGTGCAAACAAATGGTTAAGAGAGAACTTCAACGAAGAAAAAATGATAGAAAAAGGGTAGATTGTGTCTTCGATATAATCCAATTTGTTTTATGTCAAAATGTAAGTATTTGTCTTCCCTAGAAATCTCCCAGAATGATTTCTATAATAAAGTTAATTTCATTTATATTTGACAAGAATATTCTATAGATGTTTTATACACATTTTCATGCATCAAACGTTTCTTTTTTGGTCGGCAAAAGTTAATTGTTCTTAGCTATAATTGTACTACTGTTCACAGTCCAATCATTTTTGTGCATCTAGAATTCATTCCTAATCAATTAAAAGTGCTTGCAAGAGTTTTAAACTTAAGTGTTTTGAAGTTGTTCACAACGACATATCAAAATTAACCATTGTTGATTGTAAAAACCATGCCAAAGCCTTTGTATTTCCTTTATTATACTATTTTCTTTTTAACCATATAGTGTGGTGTGGCAAATTTTGTTCCTTGTTAGGCTTTAATTTTTTTAATATATACAGACAAGTCTTACATTGACCTTATTTTAAGTTTAAAATTATTGGATGGCCTCAAGAAATATTTTTTTAAAGATTTTAGATCTTGGTTTGGAATCTCAGCTGAGAAAATAGATGCTGGAACATCAGAGCTATGTATGGCAGTCTCTGTATATAATAGTCATAAAAAGGGAATGTTTTCCTGTTACGCAGACGTATATGTCAGGAAAGACTTATTTAATGCATGGGGGAGGGGAGGGGAGGGGAGGGGGAGAACCAGCTACCTTTTAAAGAAGTTCTGCATTTTGAATTATGCTAGATATGTGTGGATTTATATACAGGATCAGCATTTTTTTACTTACTTCAGTGGAGCTACAATCCTAAAATCACTTTTCTTCAAATAAATCCAGTTTAAATCAAATGGGATTAACCGGGAATATTTGGTTGCAAGATTGCAGCCTCTGACATCTACTTTTTAAATGGTTAAACTGGAGTGTTCAAAACCAAACCAAAGCTCTCTCAGGAAATGACCTCCCTATGTGAATTCACAGAGCACATTCTTAGCGCCATTTCCCAATGAACTTATAACCTGGTTAATATTTCAATGCACTTTGCATATGAGGGTGGGTGAGGGCGGGGAGATGCACGTCAAGAGAAAATGAGAAGAGAAATAAACAAGCCACAACAATGCAGACTGTGACTGGCTAGTGAAAGCGAAAGGCCTTTAGTCATTGGCAGCTAAATATAAACATTCTCACATGTATGAAGGAGGTTCATTGTGGCCCAGCTGTTACTCACAATGTTGCAAGGAAGAACAGATCTGATGATGTGTCAAAGTTTGGATGCAAAGGGAAGGCACCACAAGCTGTCTTTGTAAAAGAAAGAGGGGGGAGTTCCATATGTTACCTCAACAAATACTGCTTCTCTCTGACTTGGAGGAATTGTGCTTGTTTTGAGACAGATATTCTTTTGCTGATTCTATGAAAGCATCCAGGTGCATAAGTTGCTTTATTTATTTATTGCATTTCTATACCGCCTTTTTGAAGCTGACTGAGGTGGTTTACAGAGATTTTTGTAACAATGCAGGAGGACCTAACATGCATAGCAAAATATAACTTAACTGAAATCACATGCACAGATATGCACACTCAACAGAAATAAGGGTATTAGATATTTTGAAGTGGAGCTTTTTATTTATTAATGTGGAAAACTTTGCTTAGCAACCACAACAAAAAAAGATATTTTAAATAAAAATACAAAATTGCCAGGTATTAATTTATTCCAATCACTTGTAATGTTCTTTTGTTCAGACATTGTATGCACAGAATAATATTGCATACTTGCAATTGGTTAGATAGCAGACATAAGGAAAATTAGAAATATATGGACTGCATTCCAAAGAAATAAAGGCAATATTGAAGGTTCCATTAATTGCAGAAGGTTGGAGGTGAATTCTGATTTACTTAAGCTACAATTGTACACTTAACTCAATGGGGCTTACTTCTGAGTAGATATGTATAGGATTGCACTGTTAATTCTTCAAAATGTAATTTCATCTCTTCTGAGGACCAGCCATCTTTCAAGAAAACTCTTCACTTGTATATGAATGAGAATATGCAAATCATAACATGAATGCCATTTCCAGATAGCTTGGCATGAACATGGCCCCTTGCATACTTATCCTATTTGGACTGTTATGCCCTTTTCGATCTATGTAATATTTTGATTTATGATAATGATTATTTTTCCCCAGGTATTTGTTTCTTCTTGTTTGCATCATGGAAGCCAAATCATGTGCTCGGGCATATCACAAGATCACACTCTTTTATTCCAGGTTAATTAATCTAACTTCCATCCCCTGCTTCTGTACTCAGCATCACTAAAACAGATTATAATCATCAGCACGCTGGATCTGAATAGGCAGTGAAAGTGTGAAAAAGCAACAACATCCATCCTAAGTTTTTAGCCATTTTGATTATAGGTTATTATAATGCGTTAAGGGGTAAAATGTGCTAAGCAATCTTATAAATATGCTATCAGATCTGTTCTGTAGATAACTTTGGGGCTCAGGTTACAGAGTTCACGTGAGCTCATTCCCCCTTGTTCACAGTTAGAAACTCCTTTATGGTCCTTTCATCCAAAGGAGCTCATGAAAAGGTACAAAGAAAGAGGGTTGTATTTTCTTCTTCATTCCCCCCCCCCCCCCAGTAATTTAGCTCCTTTATATCTTGGTCCAGCCTTTCCCCAACTGGTGCCCTCTAGGTGTTTTGGATTTCAACACCCATCAGCTCCAGTCAGCATGGTGAATGGTCAGGAATGCTAGTACTAATAGTCCAACACAGCTGGAGGACACCAAGTTGGGAAAGGCTGCCTTTGTCAGACATTCACTCTGTGTTACAGAGTGGATGTGTACAGTAACAAGGCCTATCTGCATGACTAATCTAGGCTAGACTGACCAGATAAAATCCAGGTCAGGGCTCCTGTATCTTTAACAGTTGTAGAGAAAAGGGAATTTCAGCCAGTGTCATTTGTATGCAATTAGTTCCTGGTGAAATTCCCTCTTCATCACAACAGTTAAAGTTGCAGACACTATACTAGAGTGACCATATACAAAAGAAGGCAGGGCCTCTGAAACTTTAACTGTTGTGATGAAGAGGGAATTTCACCAGGAACTAATTGCACACAAATGACACTGGCTGAAATTACCTTTTCTCTACAACTGTTAAAGTTACATGAGCCCTGACCTGGATTTTATCTGGTCACCCTACCTATATTTTCTTTATCCTTTGCTCGTTGTCTGGAGGCATAATTCAAAGAACAATTTTATTAGGGGCAAGTGAGGCATTTATAATTCCTTTGCTGCTGATCCCGTTCCTTGTGAATGGAAGAGGCTGGGAGGAATCCATGGCTCACTGCTTATTAAGTTGAAGCTAGGCTGCACAGACCTAGAAACTCTGCTGGACCAGAGGGGCACTGAGGGTTAGAACACTAGCTACGTGCAGCATTATGCTGGAGGAGACTTGTCTAGAATTGTGACAAGGGCCTTTGGCCTAGAGGGGGGTTGGGTGCAAGGAAAGAGAATGCCACATCTCGACATGTGTGAGTGCGCATGCCACTTCCTGCTTACCGGCTCAGGGGTTTGCTAGCTTCTGGAGTAGTAACCCGAGCATCTAACTGACACAGAACGGTTTTCAGTAGTATTTAAAAAAAAAAAAAAACAGTGAGAGAAGTGTGTGTGTATGTATGCATGTTGTTATGCCTTGTCCTACAAGATTAAAAAAAATGGAAGTGGTTCAGCAGAGAAAACCTTGAATGTGTCTTCTAAAGTGAAGCTACTGCACACAGTCTAGTTTTATTTCATTATTCACAAATTAACATTATAAAACATCCGTGTTTGATGGGTTGTTTTAGGGGGAGGGCATTGGATCTGTTTGTGATGCTGAACCCATTAAATTTAGGGGGGTTATTTTTGCCATCAATTTTCTCAGAAGAGGCCATTTTTATATGTTGGCTTCAGTTTAGTCCAGTTTTATTGTTTACAACCATACACTGGATTCAGCAGTGTGCATCTCCTGTTGTGTTTTCCATTTTGTATGTGCTCTTCTCCTAAAGAACCTTGAGGCATATTACATTCCAGGCACACAGACAGGAATCAGTGCGTAAGCGTTAGTTCACTCATACTGTCATTTTGATTTCAAATGTTCAGATCTAGGCAATCTTTAGCAAGGGATTAAAAAAGGGTTATGTATGTATTTATTTATTGGATCAATGCCAATGACAGTCACAGGCTTGCTGAAGAATACTTGCTGTTGAAGCCTTGGGTAGCCAAAATACCACCACCACCACTGCAATTATGTCAGTGGAATACCATCAAAATAGTAGGATTGAAAGTATGAACTGATTATTTGGTGGGGGCAATAATTTTTGACAGATTTTTTTAATGTAGGTTTTCAATTGGATTATAACTATGAAAACATATTCAGAGCTGATGGCACTCTAAACATCTATGTGCATTCTTGATCCAGACAACATTAGTTTACATTTTGCAAGTATTGTTTTTCGCATTGTTATTTAAGGCCAATTCTCCAGGGAACCCCATTGTGCTGCGTTGGTTCCAGGATCTGCTTCCCCTGGATGGAAGAGCTCCTTTTGTCTGGGGGAGACTTCTGATCCAGTGGGGGAAAACTGCTGGCAGAATGGAGAGGAATCTAATATTTTAAATTATGATTTAAAATATTGACAGCAGTCAAGCCACTTTCTCAGTATTTTGAATCCTGTCTGGGAAATCATTATGTCCTCATAAATCTGCTCTGGAGGGATGGGGGAACCTCCAGAACTGGGGGGCGGAGATTTGCTGGGAGCTGCCGAGAGAGGGGATGGTAATTTCTCTTCCCTGCTTTACACTAGCAGGATGTTCTGCATGGAACTCTGCCCAGGGAATGCACCCACCAATGCAAAAGGAGCTGGATCCAGCCCTTTGAAATGAATGAATTTGGCAGGAGTACACCTTCCAAAGATACATCACTCAGTGAGATACACTTCTCTAGGCTTGGTTAAGAAACATTTCTCATGTATGTTGCCTTTAAGAAAAATATTCTTCTTTTACATGGCCTCAATGTGGCGATGTATTAATATTATTTTAATGAGTCAATTAAATTATAGTATAATTATGATGAAAGAAAAGAAAAAACAATTGGTTAAAAACTAAGGATGGGCATCAAATTCATCCACTTCTGATGAACATGGGAGGAAAGTTATAGCTAATTTTTAAATTTCCTATGATAGTCAATACAAGGCACCAAGCCTTGGATTTCCAAATTTTGACTTGGGATCTGCACCTGAGTCAAAGCAAACAGCCTCTGAATTGGTCTTAGCAGATCTTGTGGTCAGTGTACAACTCTATTGAAAACTTTAATATAAAGAACTTTTATTAACCCAAGCGTCCAGTTATCAAGAAATTTTGAATTTCCTCCAAACCATTTGTATAAATGATTTTCCACACTATAATCCAAATGGAATCCCATTATACCCAACTGAAATGCTATTTATTTATTTATTTATTACATTTGTATACCGCCCCATAGCTGAAGCTCTCTGGGCGGTTTACATAGGATTAAAAACAATTAAAAACAATATACAAAAATCAAAACAGCAAAAACATACAACATACACACAATCTGTACATTTAAAAACCACTACAACACTTCAAAAAGCTACAAAAACAAAACAAAACAAACCCAGGCTCCTCAGATATTGCCAAATACCTGAGAGAAGAGGAAAGTCTTGACCTGGCGCTGAAAAGATAACAATGTTGGTGCCAGGTGGGCCTCGTCGGGGAGATCGTTCCACAATTGGGGGGCCACCACAGAGAAGGCCCTCTCTCTTGTTGCCAACCTCTGAGCTTATCAATGCAGTATAGGTGCTGGACTGCATTAAGGAATGGTTTCCTGGACAGGATTCATAATCCTGGGAAAGTGGCATGAATGCCATCAATATTTTTAATCCTAATTTACTAATTTGTAGTTACAAGGTGAACAACACACTCATAAAATCTAAAACATCAATCTATATGAGTTTTTTTAATTGAATATTTTTAATAAATTACCTTCATATGGGCAATCCATTGAATGGGGTCCAAATGTGGACTTCAAATGGATGTTTTACAGACTACTAACCCATCTGCTTTGAAAAATGTGAGCACTGTTGTTTGCAGAAAGGCAACCAATTTCCAGACTTTTCCACTACTGTTGTCCACCAGTGACTTTTCAGAGCCTCACAAAATGTAATTGCCCACCAATAACAGAATGTGATTGAAAAGAGACAGATCAATTGAAATAGAACAGCCAGGCATCTCAGGGTAACAGTGATGGACACCTACATACATGACCTACTGCCTGTTCTATTTGGATTGATTTGCCCTTTCCCAATCACATTGTGCAATTTAATTTTCTCCAAGCAACACCTGCAGGGTTTAGTGTTAATTTGGGTATAAGCTCTTTTTACAGTTTTGATGTTGTGACAGACACTTAACACTGTCTTCCCCTTTGTTCCTGTTTGCTTTTGTAAATGGACCACTCACTAGACTCTAATAGTGGCCTGGCTTTCTCCTAAGAACGCATGTGTTCTGCTCCACCAATTTCTTTCAGTTTGGAGGCAGAAGGTTCTTTTCCTGCTCTTTTACTAATGGAAAATGTTTTATTTCGCACAACCTGAGAGTTTGGATATTCAAAGGCAAGGGTGGGGGGGAAGGTGGATTAGGATATATTGGTAGATCTCTGGATAATTTGAAGTAGATCAGTAGGGATGTCTGGCTCCCAATTGTTTAACAATGGCAACAACAAAGTCTTCCCCACCCTCCAAATTATACTGCTGAAATGAAGAAACCTGGATGGGGGGAAACCAGGAATGAGTTTTTCTTTGGAGAGACTGTGACGTCCGTTCAATTCTGGTACTTAAATTCCTTGGCTCAGAATTTCATCAAATCTAAGTGTACTGGGGAAGGGGGTTACACAAGGCTCTTTTTGGTGGATCTCAGGGTTCTATGAGGGGGACAACTAATTAGATAGCACAAGCTTAAAGTCTGTCCACTCCTGTTCAAAGAGAAAGGGATCCTCCTTACTAGAAGTGTGGACTGCACTTTGGGGGTGAATTCTCTGGCATCTCAGAGTGGTCGTGATTTTTTAAAAGATACATCCTGGTGAGGAATACTTCAGACTATATTGTGGTTTAATTCCTATTGCAAATAAAAAAGGGAATTTTCTTTTCACTTTTAAAAATGTTTGCATGTGGTGTGTCAGATCACCAGAGGGTTTTGTTTTGTAAAAAACTCATTTGGGACTCCAAGTGAACAGCCCAAGAATAAAAGCAAGAGGAACATTTTGAAAGAATTGGGCAAGGAATTGGTGGTTTTACACATCTGAACTGACAATATTGTAATACTGGGGTAGGTTGCTATTAAATATTCAAGTTGGACATTATGTTTGTGTTTTCTTACTCTCGTGAAATGACACAGATGTAAGTGTGATGTTTGGACATGGACTCAGGGTGCTTCTAGACAAGGCTTTTATTGTGTTGTCCCCTTGCCTCAAAGATGTCATCAACTTCCATTTGTAACCTTTCCATGTTTTCCCACTGCTTCCTCTCCCTTTTTCTGTAACCACAAGAAATTCATTAAGGAGGGGAAGCTGTCTTTTGATGGTAGCGTTGGAGCTGTCCATCTGGAAGTATCCTCAATCAGGACTTTTACCGTCCTTCTCTTATGTTCAGTGGAAATTCAGTTGCAACTTGGAAAGCTGTTTCAGAAACCACAAGCTGAGCCTCTGCTTGTTCTGCTAAGGACCACAATGCCTTGAGTCCTGCATGGGCTGATTTATAAGCAGAAACAGGACTGCCAGCACTACAGAAGGGACTGGAGTGGCAGTGCAACGGTCCCCGAATCCTGTAGCCTGATTTCCACACGCAGTTTTGGCTCTGATCCAGCCAAACGTTTGGGACAGGGGAAGCGGCGCAAGCATCTTGTTGCTCCACGAAGAGTCCAGGCAGCAGCTCCCTTATTCAGCCTGGAGGAAAAGCAAAGTTCCGCAAGCACTGCTGTCTGTTACTGCTCTTGTGGATACTGAGACTTTAGGTCTATTGCACAACAAAAGTGCACAAACAAAAGTGTAAAAACATAATATATAATACAGTATAAAAGCACAACCAGGGCAAAACCAAGCAGCAATGCAGAAATCTATAGTTTGAAAATACAGATTTAATACAGCAAGGTTAAAAATTAAACTGATAAGCTGTTAAAATATTGAGAAAACAATTATTATTATTATTATTATTATTATTATTATTATTATTATTTCTTACCTGCCTCTCTCTCCAGATTGAGGCGGGGAACAACATCAATACCAACAATGAAATACATAAACGGATTAAAAGCATATAAAATTAATACATTATTAAAATCAACAAAGTCTTAAAATTTGACTGGGTAGGCCTGCTGGAACAAATCAGTCTTTATAGCTCTTTTAAATTCTTGAAGACTGGTGAGTTGGCGAATCTCTCCCGGCAGGTCGTTCCACAATCTGGTAGTAGCAGACGAAAAGGTCCTCTGGGTAACAGTTGTCAGCCTAGTCTTGGCCAACTGTAGTAAATTCTTCCCAGAGGACTTGAGCGTGTGGGGCAGATTGTATGGGAGAAGGCGATCCCACAGGTAACCTGGACCCAAACCATATAGGGCTTTAAAGGTAATAACCAACACTTTGTACTTCGCCCGGAAACTAACTGGCAGCCAGTGGAGAGATTTTAAGATTGGTGTGATATGGTCACCCCAAGGTTTACCAGTGACCAACTTGGCCGCCATATTTTGAACCCTATGTACAGTGCATTGCAGAAGTTGAACCTCAAAGTTACCAGCATATGCACTACTGTTTTTAGGTCTTCCAACTCTAGGAAGGGGCGCAGCTGGTATATCAGCCGAAGCTGGTAGTAAGCACCCCTGGCTGTCGCATCTATCTGAGCTGTCATTTGGAGTGACGGATCCAGGAGCACCCCCAAGCTGCGAACACAGCCTTTCACGGGGAGTGTAACCCCATCCAGAACTGGTTAACACACCTCCAAACCCAGGTTGGGACCTTTGACAGTAAGCACCTCCGTTTTATCTGGATTCAGCTTCAGTTTGTTTTTCCTCATCCAGCATTCATTCAGAGGAGACACACTATCCTTAGCTGATGCTGTTGTCAAAAGCATAGAGAAATATATTTGGGTGTCATCAGCGTACTGATAGCACCCTGCCCCATGCCTCCGGATGAGCTCTCCTAGCGGATTCATTTAGATGTTAAACAGCATTGGGGATAGGATGACACCTTGAGGTATGCCACACAGCAGCTCCTTCTTTGAGGAGCAACTATCCCCAAGCATCACCATCTGGAACCTGCCCAAGAGGTAGGACCAGAACCACTGAAGCACGGTGTCCCCAATTCCCAATCCCCTCAGGAGTTCCAGAAGGATACCATGGTCAATGGTATCGAAAGCTGCTGAGAGGTCCAGAAGTACCAGCAGGGACACACTCCCCCTGTCAATACTCAAACGTAGAACATCCACTAAGGCGACCATAGCAGTCTCAACTCCATATCCTGTCCTGAAGCTGGTTTGAAATGGGTCTAGAAAATCTGTATCATCCAAGATTGCTTGGAGTTGAATGGCAACTGCCCTCTCGATCACTTTACTAAAAAATGGAAGATTTGATACCGGTCTATAGCTATTAAGATCCAGGGGGTCCAGGGAGGGCTTTTTAGAAGCGGCCAAACCAATGCTTCTTTTAAAGAGGATGGAAAACTCCCCTCCCTGAGAGATGTATTAATAATAGGGGTGTGCACGGACCCCCCCCCCCGGATCGAATCGGGACCTCCAATTTTGTCCCGGATCAGATCGGACAAAATCGGAGGCCTCCCAGACCGGATCGGGCCTGATCCCGATCCAAAAACCAGACATCCGATTTTTGGATCAGCCGCCATTTTTGTTTTCCCCATAGACTTGCATTGGGGGAAAGAAAGCTTTCCCCAATGCAAGTCTATGGGGAAAAAATGGCGGCGGGTGGGTGAGGGGGGCCCTAACTCCCTCCTCGCAATTCTTACCTCCCGGGGCAGTCCGCTGTGGACGGCCCCGGCAGGTAAGCCCCCTCCCCTGCGCTCCTTACCTCCTGGGGCCGTCCACTTCCATCTGCTGGCACCCTCCCCTTCCCCCTGCTTACCTGCCGGGGCTGTCCACTCCCCTCCGCCGCTGGCCGCTACTGCGAACAGGCTTCGCAGTAGGAGCCAGCGGCAGAGGGGAGCAGATGGCCCCGGCAGGTAAGCGGGCCGTGAGCCCCCCCCTCCCCCCTCCCCCCTGCTTACCTTCCGGGGACGTCCGCTCCCCTCCACCGCTGGCCACTACTGTGAGCAGGCTTCGCGGCCTGCTCCTGAGTAGCGCGCCAGGTGATGACATCACCTGGAGCGCTACCTAGGGGCAGGCCGTGAAGCCTGCTCGCAGTAGCGGCCAGCAGTGGAGGGGAGCGGACGTCCCCGGAAGGTAAGTGGGGCCTCCTCTCCCCTCCCCCTCCCCCTGCTTACCTTCTGAGGCAGCCGCTTCCCTCCGGTGGCACCGGAGGGAAGCGGCCACCCCGGCAGGTAAGCCCCCTGCCCTCGTTGTCTGCTTCCATCGGCGGGCGCCCGCTGGCGCATGCCAATGGAAGCGGACAGCCCCGCCAGGGAAGCCACCCCTGTCCGCCTCCATCGGCAGGTGCCTGCTGGCGCCAGCCAATGGAAGTGGCGGTGGGAGCCAGTGGGCACCCGCCGATCCTCCGATCCATTCCGATCTGGATTGGGTCCTTTCCGGATCAGATCAGATTGGATCGGACGATCCAGCGGGGTGATCGGAAATCAGATAATTGTATCCGATTTCCCCTGGATCGGATCTGGATCGTGGATTGGACTCGATCCAGCGCACACCCCTAATTAATAATATGTTGTAATTGTAATGTAATTACATCTCCTCCCTGGGCGACTAGCCAAGAAGGACAGGGATCGAGAGGGCAAGTCGTCCTCCTCACTCATCCAAGCAGATTCTCCACATCCTCAGTGCTCTCCAACTGAAACTGATCCAGTGTAAGTCTACTCATGGAGTTGCTGGACACTCCATTGTCAGCCTCTGCTATAACAACGGCATCTAAGTCGGCTCTTATCTGAGAGATTTTGTCTGTGAAATGATCATTGAAGGCATCACAGCGAACTGCTGAGGGTTCTAAAATCGGGTTCAGGTGGAAGGGGTTTGAGTTAGACCCCTCACCACCCTGAACAGTTCTGTTGGACGTGAATTTGCAGACGCAATGCATGCAGAGAAGACTTTCTTCGCTGCACATATTGCCACCCCATAGGAAGAAAAAGGTCTTCACCTGCCTTCTAAAAAAGTATAATGTAGGTGCCAGGCGAACCTCTCTAGGGAGCTCATTCCACAGCCAGGGTGCCACAACAGAGAAGGCCCTCCTGGTAGCCACCTGCCTCACTTCCTTTGGTGGGGCTCATGGAGAAGGAACCCTGAGGATGATCTTAGGGTCCAGGCAGGCACATATGGGAGGAGGCATTCCTTCAGATAACCTGGCCCCAAGCCATTTAGGGCTTTGAAAGTTAATACCAGCACTTTGAATCGGCTATGAACCAGTCAGAACTCTAAAGAGGCTATGCAAAGTGCTGAACCGAACCCCCAACATGTGATCAGCACCTTGGATAGCTCTGTTAGAGTTCTGACTGAAATCCAGAGTGGATGCACAGTGGATGCACTGATATCGGAACCACCAGCTTCCACTGATTCACTTACTACTAGAGCCAAAACAACATTTTGCCAAAAATAAACATTAGCAAATGGAAGCTAACATTTCATTTTGCTGCAGATTATTTTTGAAACATAAGTTGCAGGGCCCTTAAAGAGAAAGGGAGAGGGGCGGAGAGGGGAGAGATAGCAGCTAAACCCTAAATCTTGTTGATGAATTTGCAAGGAAATAATATTAAGTGTTAACTTGACAAACTTTTTTTAAAAAAACACCTTCCAAATCAATCATGTTGGGATATATAAAATCACATCAATAAAGCAATAAATTCAGCAAATGTTTAACAAATGCAAGTCTTAAAAAAGACTACTTAATACACTCTAAAGTGGATCACCATGAATATTTTTACATATAACAAATACCATACAGCAAATACCAGTTTTCAACCGGCCTTCTTCCATGGCCTGGCAATGTAGATTGGATAAGCCTGAAAATTGCTCACCCCATGCTTTTGATTAATTAACTTCCTCAGTGAATATTAAAAATGGCATGTAAGTAGGGATCAGTCTTTTTCTGGTCTGTTTCACTTTTGCATGTGTTCACTCTTAAATCCATTTTATCCCATTTCAACATTAACCTGTGATTTTTTTAAAAAACAAACTGAATGAAAAATTGTGTTCTAATATGTATTTTCAAAAGTATTTGATCTCAAAGTACATATTTTAAATGCATTTTGATATGTTTGTGTTGGGGGAAAATTCCAGAGACCAAGTGGATTGGAGGAAAGTTTTGAAGGAGTCTGAAGGACACAGCCAGCTGCAAGCAATGAGGTTGAGGGAGTATGTACAGTACTGGAAAAGGTCAACCTAATTATTGCTAAGAACCAGCACAGATAAGATAATTGAGCAGGGATGTATGATATGAGAAACATATATAAGTAAGTCTTATTTGTATGGTTGTTGGAGGTCGGACTAGATGTATTTGGACGTGTGGAGGATTGTGTAAAGGACTGTGTACATATCTGATGGAAAACCGTTGTGCTGTATATATATTGGACCACGAGTAAACAACTCTGTATTATACACGAAGTTGGTGTGTGAGTATTCCTTCTGCTTCTGGGATTACTATTGAACCAAGTGCTAACACAAACGCTCGCAGTGTTTGGCCCTTTGCTTCCATCCTCAACAGTTTGGAGGCCAAGAACTGTGTCAGGACAATTAGGACGTGCATACTAAGTTCCAATCAGCACATTTGTCCAGGAGGCATGGATTTCGTTAGGTCATATCAGAATTCACAGAGATTGAATTCTTCCAGCATCCTTGAATGTAACCAGAAAGTTACATTACAGACAGCAGGCAGCTTATCAATTGGGCATTATGGCTAGTGACCCTTTGGTAAAAAGTCCTTCAGTATCACCAACTTCATGCAACGTCTATTGTGCAGCATCCATTATCTTTGCTGTTGCAAGAGAGGTTTAAGGAAATTGATCAATGAAGGTCAATTCTGAGATCAGTACTGGAAATTTAAATAAATAACTATAAATCCATTGGATCTAACTTGACAATTTCCTATTATAGTAGTTATAGTTCACAGTCACTTTTCAAGTGAGGAAAATAAAAGGGGGCACAAGCTTGCACAAAGGTGATGCAAGCAAACAATAAGAGATGCAAAGAAGCTTTTTGAAGAGCACATCACTAAGAATATCAGGCCAACAATAAAGAATTCTTTAAACATATCAAAAGCAGGAAACAAGCTAGGGAAGCAGTTGGACCGTTGGATGACAACAGAGTTAAGCGAGTGCTAAAGGAGGTCAGGGAGACTGCAGAGACACTGAACGAAATCATCGCATAGATGTTTTTTCTGCAGACGATACAAGATAGATGCCTGTGTCTGAACTGATGCTTTCAGGAAGGGAGTCTGAGGAAATGAAGCAAATAGTGGTGACAAAAGATGAAGTTCTCAACCTTATTGACAAACTGAAAGCAAATAAATCACTAGGCCCAGATGGTATCCATCCTAGAGTTCTCAAAGAACTCAGATATGAAATTGCAGATCTTCTAATCAAAATATGCAACATGTCCCTAAGCTCAGCCTCTGCACCAGAGGGCTGGAAGATCAGCAACGTAACACCAATTTTTAAAAAGGGATAGCTTGATGTCTGTTCCAGGTAAATTGGTTGAAAGCATTATTAAAGACAAAATTAGTAAGCATATGGAAGGGCATGTCCTGCTGAAGAAGAATCAACATGGCTTCTGCAAAGGCAAGCCCTGTCTCACTAATCTTCTAGAATTCTTTGAGACTGTCAACAAACATATAGGCTCAATTCGGATGATACAATAAACAACTGGTGTGGGGGAAACAATCGTCAGTAGTTTTGTGTCATCCGAATGCTGCCATAGTCAACTCAGCGCTGATCCTAATCCACACCACAGTTGATTATTTATTACCATGTTGTGTGGGGAGTATCCCCTAGTTGAACAACTGTAAAGTTGATTATTACCCCACCATTGACTATCGTGTCATCCGAATTGAGCCATAGACAGGGGTGATCCAGTGGACATTGTTTAGTTGGACTTCCAAAAGGCTTTTGATAAAGTCCCTCACCAAAGACTCCTGAGCAAACTTAGCAGTAATGGAATAAGAAGAGAGGTCCTCTCATGGATCAGTAACTGATTAAAGAACAGAAAGCAGAGAGTAGGAATAAATGGTAAACTCTCCCAATGGAGGGAAGCAAATAGTGGTGTCGCACAGGGAATGGTATTGGGATCAATTCTTTTCAACTTGTTCATAAATGACCTGGAATTAGGAATAAGCGGTGAAGTGGCTAAGTTTGCCAATGACACCAAATTATTTAAGGTTGTTAAAACACACAGGGATTGTGAAGAGCTCCAAAGGGAACTCTCCAAGCTGGGAAAGTGGATATCCAAATGGCAGATGCGGTTGCCACATTGGGGCAAACCCCTCCAACTTCAAGTATAACCTGATGGGATCTGAGCTGATGGTGACCGAAGAAGAAAGAGATCATGGAGTTGTGGTGGACAGCTTGATGAAAATGTCAACCCAGTGTGTGGCCACTGTAAAGAAGAGAAACTCCATGTGGTGTAGTGGCTAAAGTGTTGGACTGGGAGTTGGGAGATCCAGGTTCAATTTCCTACTTGGCCATGGAAACCCACTGGGTGACTTTGGGCCAGTCACAGACTCTCAGCCCAACCTACCTCACAGGGTTGTTGTTATGAAGATAAAATGGAGGGGAGGAGGATTAAGTACACTGCTTTAGGTTCCCTGGAGGAAAAAAGGCAGGATATAAATGCAATAATAAATAAATAATAATAAATATTAGGCGGTATAAGAAAAGGAATTGAGAATAAAACTGCCAGTATCATACTGCTTTTATACAAATCTATGGTGAGACCACACTTAGAATACTGTGTACAGTTCTAGTCACCACACCTAAAAAGATATTATAGAGCTGGAAAAAGGGCAGAAAAGGGCAACTAAAATGATTAAGGGGCTGGAGCATCTCCCCTATGAGGGAAGGTTATAACAGCAGGGATTGTTTAGCTTGGAATAAATTAGGGTAAGGGGAGACCTGATAGAGGTGTACAAAATTATGTATGGTGTGGAGAATGTGGATAGGGAGATATTTTTCTCCCTTTCTCAAAATACTAGAACCTGGGGTCATCCCATGAAGCTGTTTGGTGGGAGATTCAGGACAAATAAAAGAAAGTACTTCTTTACACAGCGCATAGTTAAATTATGGAATTCACTACCACAAGCTGTAGTGACGGCCACCAAATTGAATGGCTTCAAAAGGGGGGGTGCATATTTTGTCAACTTTACTGTAAATGGAGCTCACTATCCACTTAAAATAAACACTGTGGGTGAATGGCTCCTCTAATCAGACTTGAAGGGTCTGAGTAAAAACTCTTACAGCTAAGACATGTAAGCAGCAGTTAAAAAGCTATTAGAAATAAAATATATCAAGTTAGCTCCTAGGCTTATCCCATCTGCCCAAAGACTTATTGAAATACCTTCAAGTATAAAACTCACCATGCCAGTATCCAACCATCTTCATGAAGCCAAATGTGGTATAGTCAAGCCAGTTGCAGTGGCTTCATGAAGCCAAATGTATGGTGCGTGCGTGCGTGCGTGCGTATGTGTGTGTGTGTGTGTGTGTGTGTGTGTATGAAGCCTGTGTGGTGTAGTGGTTAGAGTGCTTCATTGTCCCACTTGGCAATGAAACTCACTGGGTGTCTTTGGGCCACTTACTGACTCTGAATTCAGACAACACGATAGTCAATGGTGGGGTAATAATCAACTTTACAGTTATTCATCTAGGGAGTACTCCCCACACAACATGGTAATAAATAATCAACCGTGGTGTGGATTAGGATCAGCGCTGAGTTGACTATGGCAGCATTCGGATGACATGATAGTCAATACAACTGACGATTGTTTCCCCCCCACCAGTTGCTTATTGTGTCGTCCGAATTCAGCCTTAGACTAACTTACCTCACAGGTTTGTTGTGAGGATAAAAATGGAGAGGAGGAGTTCATGTACACCGCCTCGGGCTCCTGGAGGAAAGGCAGGAGATAAATTTGGCAAAATAAATTATATCCACTGCCTAGCCTACTGTCCCTTTGTATCCATGCTGAAAGAGCTCAAGCTTATATAACACCACAAAAAGTAGTTCATTTGGGATACAATGATAAGCTGATCAGCTCCATAGAAGAGTAAGCTAAGAGAGCAATACTGTGCTCTGAGCAGGACAGAAGTCAGGAGGAGGACAAATAAGTCATTCCCATTGCTCACAATGGGAGGAAAATATTAAGACCACCTGTTGAGTTGGTTTAAATGTTTCCTGGGATGGGGACGTGGCTGGAGTCTGAGAGGGAATTGGATCCATCAGATCCATGACCTCTTCCTCCCTGCTCAATGGCACGTCCCTGACACACGTTTCCTTCACATCTTCAGGTCAAAGTTCTTACCTTGGAGGGGGTCTCTACAGAAACCTTCATACTGGTTGGGCAGAGCTTGGACAGGGACTCTAAAATCAGGAAACCCCTTCCAAAGTCAGAACTTTGACTAAGACCTTGGCAGGGTCCCCCTCCCCCCCCCCCCCATCAATGCTATGGCCCGAGACACTCTCTGGGGATGATACATTTTTTAAAAAAGGTGAATATATAATATTTAACTATCATGGGGCATCATCCTGCCAAATTGTGATCTTTTACTTAGTTCATTTGATAAACTCCATACACATTAAAATCATAATATAACAATGTAAATGCTTCAGCTGCCAGTTCTGTATATTACAACCATAAAACACACACACACACACACACACACACACACACTGAACAACAACAAGAGAATCACTATATCCGGAATGACAAATCTCAAGAAAATACAGTCTGATAGTGATTAAATGACTGCCATCCAACCAATACCTTAATTAAGCCTGCTGGATGTTAATTTTTTTAGGTTTGTGAATCGAGTAAACCTCCCTTTCCTTGAGTTTATTATATAATTCTTTCCATTGGCGATGTATGTGTATGCACCAGAACCCAAATTTTCTTTCATTGTGCATACACTCCTGGAAATGATTGACCATGGAACTGCACTATTAATGTAAACATGAATGGACTATTCCTTAGGTCTTTTTCCAACTTTTGCTACATTTTTTTCTGAATGAATTTTTCTTCTCATATCATAGAATCATTGAATAGTAGAGTTTGAAGGGTCCTATAAGGCCATTGAGTCCAACCCCCTGCTCAATGCTGGAATCCACCTTAAAGCATCCCTGACAGATGGCTGACTAGCTGCATTTTGAATGCCTCTAGCCTGGGATTGCTCACGACCTCCCTAGGTAATTGGTTCCATTGTTGTACTGCTCTAACAGTCAGGAAGTTTTTCATAATGTTCAGCTGGAATTTGGCTTCCTTTAACTTTTCTATATCTGGCTTACTGTAATATGTCTATATATTCTTCATTTGGATTTATTTCCTGCATTAGTAAAGTTAAATGATGCAGCTATTTTTTTAAATTAAGATTTGAATTTTCTATTCACTGCATTCATAATTCAGTTACTTCTGATTATCTAAAATATATAATTGCTCTCAGGAAGGCACAGAATATAGGCAGTTATAATGGCAAATACTAGGTATTGCTGTGAAACAGGAGGTTCACTAGTTAAAAGACTTCCTAAAGTTCTTGGATGCTCTGCTAAAGGAACAGTGACCTTTTCCTTTGTGCAAGAACATTATGTAAACATCTGCAATATTTGGCTGAGTGGTATTGATATGTACGTGTATTGAATTGCCTATTTAAAAATTGATTGGGTGTTTGGCATTTTAAAGGGCTATGAGGGGTGTATTTGTGTGTGTGTTTAATTTAGGCTACAATCTTATACTCATTTACATGGGAGTCAACTCCATTGAATTCAATGGGTCTTACTTAAGATTGCCCTTTACTAGGTATATTGTGTGGTCCAGCTATGACTCAATAAAATCAGTCACACTGTTGATTTCTAGTTTGTTATGTCGTATTCCTGTTTGATGAACATACCTCTTTGCTTTGTTCTCTTTTCTGTAAAATAAATCTGTTCTACTTTCTGGACATTTGCCAAACTAAATCAATCCTATGCATGTAAGGTCCCACAGCTCCTACAATCTTCTATTTCAACACGCATAGGATCACACCATTTGTTATCCTCTGTATTCTGTACAACTTTCTATATGATTAGCTATCTTTACAATCAGTATAAAAACACAGATTCCCCCTTCAGTCTATTTTTCTTCCCCCCTTTTGATTTTCCATACAGAATTACATCACTCTGCTTTAGACTGTTAAAACCCCAACTTGAAGTGAACGAGATTCCCGCCCCCACCCCCCTTGTCACTGTCTTTGCTTTATGTTCTTACCTTGTTCTGATTAGAAGAACAACTGTGCTTCAGTTTTGTAGGACTGCTTAAAGATTTCTCCCACTCCTTTTAATGATATATTTCTATAGTATGTCCTTCTGCTTCTATTCAATATTGCAGCGAACTTCTGCATTGTCACTGGTATTCTTTCCATGTGATAATATACTTTTTAAGAAGATGTGTTTGTAGTCTATTTTAGGAACATTCATGAGTTTCACCCCACAAACATTTTGTCACAAGCCTTTATGCCAGTTTATTAGTGCCTGGTCATTAACTTGGGGTTGTGGTGGACAGCTTGATGAAAATGTCAACCTAGTGTGCAACTACTTAAAAAAAAGGCAAACTCCATGTTAGCCATCATTAGGAAAGGAACTGAGAATAAAACTGCCTATATCATACTGCCCTCATACAAATCTATGGTGCGCCACACAGAATACTGCATACAGTTCTGGTCCCCGCACCTAAAAAAGGACATGATAGAGTTGGAAGAAGTGCAAAAATGACAATGATCAAGAAGCTGTAGCAATTCCCTTATGAGGAAAGATTACATCATCTAGGGCTGATTAGCTTAGAAAAAAAAGGCAAAGAAAGGAGGGGACATGACTTCAAAAGGAGATTTGTGGAGGATAAGGTTATTAACTGCTTCCAATCCTTATGCCTCTATGCTATGTCCAGTATCAGAGGCAGTATGCCTTATGTGCACCAGTTGCTAGGAAATTTGGGTGGGAGGGTGCTGGTGCATTCATGTCTTGCTTATGGATTTCCCATGGGCAGCTGGTTGGCTACTGTGTGAACAGAATGCTAGACTAGATGGACCTTGGTCTCATCCAGCATGGCTCTTCTTTTGTTCTTATGAACTTGAACAGTAAGATATGCATGTCTCTTCCTTCTCACTGCCTTAGCTGTGTAAGTTATTGTTTGGGAGATATGAGAACAGAATTTGTTTTTTTAAAGAAAAAAATACAGTTCTTCCTTTTGCTTATTGTTTTCTAATAACTTTCTAACAGTCCAATCCAATGTGTGTCTTTTCAGAAATAAATTGTTTCCAGGTAAGCGTGCATAGGATTGGAGTCTTACGGAACAAACCAACAGGGGCAGGAGAATCCATGAAGGTCAAACCATCACTTCCTATGTCCCACTGAGCTTGCACTGGCAGGACAAAATGTGTGTGTTGGGGGGACAGGGCACAGTGTCTTTCCTCCCAACCAACCCATTTTCTTTCTAATGGGAGAGAAAATATGTATGCCAACTTCAGAAGTGGCATTCTCTATGGTCTCCTAATTAATTGCCAATGCTTTATTCCCCTCTCCACTTCTTCTTTCTATAGATGTATAATTTTAAAATCTGTTCTACTGATAATTTTTATCTATCTTCTCTTATTTGTTTATATTGGGGGAGGGGTATTTCATTTTTCCCTATGGACTAGCACCTATCTCACATCACTCTGTCATATTTTTTTCTCTCTGCAATCTCAGAAACTGGTCTGTAGTTCAGGCAGTAACCTACATCCCCCCCCCCACAATGTCAGTGACAGTTGTGAACAGCTAAATGTAGTTTTTCAGACCAACTGTCACTTTTCAAAGCAACTGTCACTGTCAATTGTCTCTCACTTTGCTTTCTTTCTCCCAGTTTCTCTCTTCACCACCTCCTGATGTTTATTGAAGCCAAATATTTCTCCTCATTTCTTGCTTATTATATCGGTGGTAAGCACTCCCCGCACCCAACTGCTCTTACCTGATACCTGCTCCCACTCTCTCTTCTCATCTATTTTGGCAGCCAGCCTATTCACATACTGGACATCCACTTCACTAATTGGAAGGGTGATTGCTTCATAGAGTCCAACTGGGAATGTTCATAATGGAGATAATCCATTTTGGCCTGTGTGATTGATTGATTGATTGATTGATTGCATTTTTATACTGCCCAATAGCCAAAGCTCTCTGGGAGATTCACAAAAGTTAATGATACACTATACATTCATGATACACTATACATTTTACCATGCTCAGTGCACCAGAGTTTGATTACTTAAACTTGAAGTTTGAAGATGGGAGAAAAGGTCATTTTTTAACACAATGGGTTGCATCCAATGGTGTTGTTCCACCAGCGGAAGACTGCTGGCAAAACAGAGTTCCCCTCTCTGCTGCTCCCTCATGCACATCCCAAATCTGCTCCTGAATGTTGGGGGACACACACAGAGAGAGCATATTTTGGAGCAGGCTGGGGGTGCCCAGGCTGGAGGAAACAGGAAGTCCTGTTGCACTAGCCGATATCCTGTGGCATGAGTGACTTCTGCTCACGCAATATTGGATCCAAGCCATTTGGTGTAGTATGATGAGAGTTGCACTGCCTGCTTTTGAAAGAATTATTTTTCAGCATTGAAATCAAAGTTCATTAAAAAAAAATGCAGACATTGGCTTGGATCCAGACGACCATTCTGTTGGTGGGAGCATCCCTCTATAGAGTTTTATTCAAGTGATGCTCCTGCCAGTGTGTGTCTGTGGAGGCAACCTTTGCCCATTTTCCCTGCAACCTCTTTTACCCTCTGAAAATCTACCTGAGGAGCCTTCCTCATGGAACCTTGGAAGGTTGGGGACCCTTCCAAGTCTACAGGGTGAAGGGGAAATCATCAAAACTTTCCTTCCTCCATTGGGATCCCTCTGTTGGATCAAATGCCTTCTATAGATGGAAGGAGCCCTTCTGTTCTCAAAGGACAAAATCTGTATCCAAATTGAGGGCTGTAGGATTGAGCAAATTTGTCAGGCACTAAATCAAGAGTGGGCAACTTGTGGCCCTCCAGATGTTTTGGCGGACAACTCCTATCAGCCCTAGCCAACATAGCCAATTATCAAGGATGATGAGAGTTATAGGCCAAAACATCTGGAGGGCAACAAGATGTTCAGCCCTATACTAAACAGTAGCCGCTTCTGAAGAAACACTGATTCTTCAGCTCATGCATCATCACTTTCCTCCTGAAGTCAAAGTGTGGATTACCCTATTGATGCAGCATTATAAGCAATCTTGGGCAGTGCTGTTAGTGACTATTTTGAGTTGCTGTTGCTATAATGTTAAATTCTCTTCCTTTTCTGCACCAAGACTTGCATGGCTCTTAAGAAGGAAAGAGTGCCTTTAAATTTCTGCAGAGCGTCATGGTCTCCTCACTAAGAGACATGAACTACATATCCATGGATAGACAAAATGGCTTCCATGGGAGAAGGTTGACAGGAATGGAGGAAGGCATAGTGTCCAATAAACTAGTCAAATTCCTTTACAGAATCACTATGGGTCCTCTTGTGGATTTGTAACAGGTTAAAGAACAGGAATCCGGGAATAGGAATCAATGGATAATTCTCTCAGTGGAGTAAATTAGAAAGTGGGATTGCTCAAGGATGTGCATCGTGACCAGTGCTTTTAAAATTCATACAGGAATGTTCTGGTGTTATGGGTGAGAGGTGAGGTGGCCAGGTTTGTGAATGTCATCAAATTATTCAAGGTGGTGAAAATTAAAAAGGAGTGCAAAAAGCTCCAAAAGGATCTCTCTAACCAGGGCTAAAATGCAGTTAAGTGTAAATGTAGATTGATGCACTTTGAGGCAAAAAAATAAAAATAAAATCTTAATCACCTATACAGTGAGATCAGAACTAGTGGCAACAAACCAGGAAAGAGATGTTGGGGTTATGACAGATAGTTTAATGAAAAGTTTGATGCAGTATGCAGCAGCTGTGAAAAAGGGATCTAAACAAAACTGCCAACATTGCAATGTTCCTATACAAATCTAGATGTGGTTGCACTTGGAATACTGCGTTTGGTTTCATCATCCCATTCCAAAATGAATTAGCCTAATTTATATTTGCAATGAGTTTTATTATTGTAAACTGCCTGGATATGTTGTACATGACAGACAGTACAATTTTTTTTTTAAAAAAAATACGTAAATAATGTCGTGGGAGAATGCGCAGAGAAGGGTAACCAAAATGATCAGGAGACTGGACAGCTTTCTTTCAAGGAGAGGTTACATTTTTTAAAAGTTTAAAGATGGCAACTAAGGGTAGTAATGATTGAGAATTCTAAAATTAAGCATGGTGCAGAGACATTGGATAGATTTTTTTCCCTCCCACTTTCCCAATACTAGAAATGAAGGTCATCCAGTGAAACTGACTGGCAGTAGACTCAGGCAGACAAGTGAAAGAACTTCTTCACGAAACACATAATTTGTTTGTGGAATTTGCTACAGCAAGATTGGTGATGATGCCACCAGCTTAAAGTCATCCCCAGAGAGCCAATGGGCTCTCAGTAGGTCAGTTTCCTCCCAGCTCCATGAGGCAGCTTCTGACCTGGTTCTGACAACAGGACAACCCACTGTGTGTGTGCCAGGTTGTGTGGGGCCAGGTTATCTGAAGGAACGCCTCCTCCCATATGTACCTGCCCAGACCCTAAGATCATCCTCAGGGGTCCTTCTCCATGAGCCCCTGCCAAAGCAAGTGAGACAGGTGGCTGTGGAATGAGCTCCCCAGAGAGGTTCACCTGGCATCTACATGATACTCCTTTAGACGCCAGATGAAGACCTTTTTATTTTCACAGTGTTTTAAGTTCTTTATTTTGATTTTTAACCTGCTGTTTAAATTTGTATTTTAAATCCCAATCAATTTCTGCATGGCTGCTCAGTTTTTATCCTGGTTGTGTTTTATCCTGTATTTTAAACTATGTTTTATATTTTAAATGGTTTTTATGGTTTTAATTTTAGTAAACCGCCCAGAGAGCTTCGGCTATTGGGCAGTATAAAAATGCAGTAAATAAATAAATAAACCCTCAAGGGGCTCCATCACTTGCAGTCCACCGCTATGAATATGCAACCCCTGACCAGGTCTGTCCTAGGGTTATGCAAGGGTTGTTTAACCCTCGAATAACTCTCCCCAGTTGGGTTCCCACAATACAATAAGCCTTGACAACCCCATCAGAGGTTGCATATTCATAATGGCAGACAGCAGACACTGTAGCTCTTTGAGGGTAAATTAATTCATGTTAGGCTGCCTTTGCAGGGGGGGAATGGAAGAGGATGAGTTAATAGGAAGCCAATATTTTAGAGCAAGGCTCTTGGGGAAAATAAACCTACTCTTGTTTATTTGCCTGGTTCCATATCTGACTCCATAAAACAGATCAGGTAATTCACTCTAGAGGCTTCTCGCCTTGCTGCCTAACTGTTGGGTTGAAGCTGCATATTAGTTTGGAGAACTGAAACAAGTAATAATCAAAGTGACGCAGTTATTTTTAATTATGTTTCTTCTTTTTAAAAGGGGGTCTGCCTTTTAGCCCATAATGGTACAATTGCCATTGGTCTTGGGATGGAAGCATAGCCTGTAACACTTCAGACTGTAGGTGGAAGATGCGATTTATAAATGCTTCATCATATTAAAAAAAGAAAGACACTTGCAAGAAGAAAAAACCTGAATACCAGTAACACAGTTCCTAGCATTCTTCACCCATCTATACTAGTTTTTTTTAAAAAAAATTACAGGGTCTTTTTCTTTTCTCTGAAAACTCTGTTAGGCTCCTTCTCTTGCATAATCTAAGCAGGCTCTCAAGGCTTGTTTTATTTCACCAAGCTTTTTACTTATGTTATTTCTGGTCCCTTATATATAATTTTATCTGATGTTGTTTCTGTTATGTGTTATTTATCCCATTTGTTATATTGCTTTAAATGTTTTAATGTAAGCTGTCTTGGGAGGGCTTGCCCTAAAAGGCAAAGTAGAAATAAAACAACACTGGGGAGTATGAAAGACATCAGTCTGAAGTGGTATAATCCATTCTACAACTTCATGCTGCTGCATGTACAAACCATGCTCAACTCTGTTCAATTGAGAGGTAATCCTTCAAAGACCTTTGGGCATAATCTAGTGTCGATTCCCATATGGATACAGCTGCCAGCTTGAAGAGGGACTGACATATAAGATCTGCTCTCCATCTCTTATTCAAGACACACACATGCACTACTGGGCTCCATTGAACGGGATGGCTTATGTACTCTCCCAAGTTACTTGAGACTGCATTCCTTAAAGTGGAAGGAAATGGGGGAAACAGGGCTCTATTGAACCTCATGGGGATCGTTCTGCATCCAGCCAGCTGCATCTCTGTGTGGACGGACTGTGCCCTTGTCCTTTAAGATTTGAAGACAAATCTTTATACCTGTTTTAGATTGTATATCTGATTTAGGACACGGCTAATACGTAAATGTGGTGTGTGTTTTTAATTTCATACAAAGAAACAAGGGATTGTTGCTTCATATATCCTATGCTAGGCTGACCATATGAAAAGGAGGTCAGGGCTCATGTAACTTTAACAGTTGTAAAGAAAAAGGAATTTCAGCCAGTGTCATTTGTATGCAATTAGTTCCTGGTGAAATTCCTTCTTCATCATAACAGTTAAAGTTGCAGGCACTGTACTAGAATGACCACATACAAAAGAAGGCAGGGCCCCTGCAACTTTAACTGTTGTGATGAAAAGGGAATTTCACCAGGAACTAGTTGCATACAAATGACACTGGCTGAAATTCCCTTTTCTCTACAACTGTTAAAGTTACATGAGCCCTGTCCTCCTTTTCATATGGCCAGCTTATCCTATGCAAAATTTGCTTCCTCTGTTTACCAAATAGGGTATATACCCATTTTATTCTTCAGTTTTCCTCGGTAAATAAACTTACTGCCAGTTATACAATATTTTGGAAGAGGATAGATATTTTGCTACCTTTTTTGCCTTAGGTGAACATCACTGAAAGCTGCAGCACTTATTTTACACAGTACACTTACTGAAACAGGGGGGAAAAATTCAATGTAGATTTCACCAAAGGATTCCCCTTTCTTTTTTTGTTGTTGAAAATATGTTCTTTCAGTTTCTATACCAACTCCATTTTATCATTTGAAATGGTAGTAGTATGTAGTCACAGGTAAAGTAGAAAATGGCTGTTTAGTGATATTTGTAAGTCTCTGTACTAAAAGGAAATGTCTTAAGGACGTTGCCAAAATAATACTACTCCTACTCCTACTCCTACAAATTAATTTAATAATGCTTAAAGGGTTTAGAATATATAGAGAATATGCAAGAATCCTATCTCTTATTTACATCAAAAACATAACTGAGTAACTAAAGCGTTAATCCTGTTATATCTGATCTATTGAATGTCTTCACAAATCCCCATTCATATTCTGTTGAGAATTTGAGCTCCATAATATATATAAGGTGAAACGAGAAATGATTTGAAAGACATAGCGTTATATGGGTATAAGAATGTAGATGTCTATTAGCTTTATGAAACTGACAGCTCAGTACTGAAACTTTATTTTGAATAGATTTTTAAAAGGATTTGCGTCTTTAGAAATACAAAAAAACAAAACAGACATATCTTTTAAAAAGAAAGAAAAAAAACCTCAATTGTTACCTCTAATGAAATAGCAGAAGACAAAACAGTAGTCTTTTTGATTTCGATCAGAAAAAATAAACTGGTAGTGACAGGATATGATGGATAGATTTGACATTCTGGCAAATCACTGTCATTGATTCAATTATTCTAATTCAGAATAAAAGCTGTATACAGTATGTGTTTATGGTACAGTGGATTTTTTTAAATGATTGACATTCATCATATTAGACAGTTTTAAAAGCTATGTCTCCATTTTACTCACAACGTTATAAAAAGTAAATCGTTTAACCAACACTTTAGCTTCAATCCCATCAAAGTACATTAACATTACTATTTTTTGTGGGGGAGGGATTTCAGTCCAACTGTAAAATTCTAGCTTACAGTATCTAAACTTTTAATCTAAAAAAAACCTAATGGAAAGTTTGATGAAAGATAATTCAGAATAGGACTATTATTGCCCTAAAGCAATTGCCCTCCATATAAAAAGTAATTTGCAGGTCCCACTTGAAAGCCATTTGCTGAAATCTACCTACCCACCTAGTTTGTACATTAGTTCTGTACAAATATGCAAATCTTGCTACCAATAAATATTTATATATTTTTCCTAGATGGAAAATATTCATACGTTTACAAATAGTATATACAAAATAGTATGGAATCCTGAATTGGTTTTATATTCTGCTGCACTGTAGACTTCTTTCTATGATATGTCTTCCCCAAGCTCCAATGCACTCCCCTGGTTTTCTAGCATTAATGTAGCTGTCAGTTTGAATTTCAATCTTGAATAATGTCTGTTTACATAATTTCATAGTGCTGACTTCAGTTGTTTAGGAATACTGTTTTGAACTACATAAAAAAACACAATGCTTTGTCTATGTTTAGTAAAATTCCACTCAAGCAGTTTAATATATTTACTAGCCCATGAGGCAAATTAATTATCTATCATGTATTTTCACTGTTTTTTTCTTTCATCATATTACTGCTAACTGCATGTTAGCAAAGAAGATATTCTAGTACAGTAATTAATACTACAATCCTATACATGTCTGCTCAGAAGCAAGCTCCACTGAATTTCATAGGACTTAGTCCCAGGTAAGTATGTTTATACAGCTTAGGCATTGTATAAAATAATTTGTCATTTTAAATATAACTGTGTTTTTCTAGAGCAATTATTGTTTGGCATCAAAATAACCCATGATAAAGAAGTCATTACTTTATTAAATATTCACAATACTTATTTACAACACACCACAGTTCTGTTAAGCATATAAACATTATTTTCTCTCTCCTCACTCATTATCTTAAACTTTAATAACAATAGTGGAATCAATGGCAAGAGAAAATCCTGTAACATTTCAAAATGGCAATCTATTTTAGGCTTTAAAATTACCTTAAAATATAGGATGTGTTTGTTTATTGTAGAAACATTTACTACAACATTTGAAAACATAAAAAATAAGGCACACAGCTTGCAAGTTAGATATTTTTTAAGTACTACTGGGTCACAATAATTAAGAAAAATATTTACATAAGTCATTAACAGTCATAATTAGAGTGTCATATAAATCGGAGTGAAACTGCTAAGTAAAAATCGCTAGAAGTCCAGGTGCTTCTTGCCTATGGCCATAGCACTACATCCTGAGCTCAGCAATTTGGTGGATTCTGCCAGATCCTGTTTGCTTGTGCGGCTCACTGTGTCTGACAAGTCTGGAGGCAAATGCAATCGCTATGGCAGGAGATTTTCAGGCAGGAGATTTTCAGGGGAGGGGAGAGAAGAGATGGGAGAAGAGGGAGGGAGAGAAAAAGAGCACAATTGTAATTATTCTTCTTTACATATCACACATTTCAAAACATACGACTATTCCTTGCCAATAAACAAGTATTTTAGCAAACACTTATTAGAACAGATTTTCAGAACTGAATCTCAGATTGTCTTTTGTGTTTCATGTATTGCTCTACAGAATATTGTCAGTTTCCAAATCAGAATCAAACCATGAGTATTTCCGGAGCCCAAATTAAAGGCCAAGTTAAAAAAAAACCTATGAAACTAGCTCCAAGAGCCCAAGAATGGGGCTTTATAGTGCAATCCAAAGTACTTCTACTCAGAAATAAGTCCTACTGAGTTCAATGGGACTTACACACAGGTAAAGTGTGCATAGGATTGTATCCTTAAGCTCTTTCTACACCATAGGGGTGTAGAGGGAGGGAGGGAGATACTGGAAGTACCTAATACACACCATCGGCACACAGGGACCAGCCGGGGGCCATCCCAGGTAAACAGCCTGGTGTAGAAATGGCCTTATAGTGCAATTCTATGTATGCTTACTCAGAAGTACGTCCCACTCTGTTCAGTAGGGCTTACTCTCTAATAGTGTATACAGCAGGGTGGGCAACTTGCGGCCCTCCAGAAGTTTTAGCCTACAACTTCTATCAGCCCTAGCCAGCACAGCCAATGGCGAGGGATCATGGGAGTTGTAGGCCAACACATCTGGAGGACCAAGAGTTGCCCACTCTTGATGTATTGGATTGCAGATTAAGGCTTCAATCCTATAGTCATTTATCTGGGAGGAAGCCCTATTGAATTCATGTATGGGATTGCACTGTTGGACTTGTTTTTCCCAAAGAGCATTCCTGCCCCAATACCAAATAGCTAACTGTTTCAAAAGCAGTTTGTGTTCAGATGAAAACAACCAAAATTGCACTGGATTAATGCAAGTCCCTTCTATAAGCCAAAGCAGCTATTTTACCCAAGGTCACATTTCCTGCATTAATATCATTATCACCAGAGACCTCATCTCCCACCATCTTGCTTCTTATTAAAAATGTCCAGTAAGTTTGATTGGCAATATTAAGCACGGCCCTAATTTTACAGTGTAAAAGCTGGGATTCACAAAACCACACAGTCAGTTCTATGAGATTTGAGATTGTGTTTGTTGATCAAGAAGACCTTCCATGGCTAGGCTGACCATATGAAAAGGAGGACAGGGCTCCTGTAACTTTAACAGTTGTAGAGAAAAGGGAATTTCAGCCAGTGTCATTTGTTGGCAATTAGTTCCTGGTGAAATTCCCTCTTCATCACAACCGTTATGGTTGCAGGGGCCCTGCCTTCTTTTGTATATGGTCACTCTAGTATAGTGCCTGCAACTTTAACTGTGATGAAGAGGGAATTTCACCAGGAACTAATTGCATACAAATGACACTGGCTGAAATTCCCTTTTCTCTACAACTGTTAAAGTTACAGGAGCCCTGTCCTCCTTTTCAAATGGTCAGCCTATCCATGGCACATGACAAGCCACTTTTAAACTGAAAGAGCATTCAAAAGCAAATTGTGAACTGAAATGAAGGCAAGTTATTTAAAGTCACTTCCCACTGGGCATGCTTAAATACTTCAGTGCATCTACAGTATCTCTGGATACTGGACACAGTTCACATTATACACACAAATAAATGATAAATAACACAATAGCTAACACAAAATAATAAAAAAAAAACATTTAATGACAGAGAGACTGCCATACTCATTTTGTTTTAGCTAACAATGAAACATGTTCTGTCTTATTAACAATCTCAGTGCAGTTCTGTAGGTCTAGACTTCAAAGTTTTACATTATTTAGTAAGTTAAACTTTAAAATGTCTGTTTGAAACAACTGCTGTTCAATAATCACAATGTTACATTCATTCCAATGAGGAAATGGAGCAAAGATGTTAGATAGACTGAAATCCAAAACCAATAATCCTACGAAGTACTGGTATACTCTTCTATTGAGACTTTTTCAGAACTTATCCACTGCTACTCTATAGTGTATGGTTTGTAATTTGCAGCCTTGATGGGTTGCCATGCAGCATTCCAAGCCAGTATTTGTGCTCTCTCTCTCTCTCTCTCTCTCTCTTAAAGGTTTAACTTCTACCCAGAGTATTTATAAAAACAGGATGTGTGTTGAGGACTTTACTATTAATCCATTTGCAGATCTTTGCTTCCTATTTTTCTTCCATGCATAGCTACAACTACAATGATGAGTTCACACAACATGACAATCCATACTCAAGCTTGAGCGTGAGTTGTCATTGAAAAATAGGTTACTGTTGAAATGTGGGTTGTTGTGTTGTATGAACCCAACCATTCTAACAAACCATGGTTTGTGTGAAGAAACTGAGGTAAAACGTTAACTATTATGTTTTGTTTCAATACCTGAGAATCTGAATGGATGAACAGTAAAAGAAAAATGTATCCTTTCTACTCAAGGCTTGTACCTGAGGAGAGTTACAATGTAAATATAGTACGCTTGAAAGTTGGAAGTAACTGTTACCACTATGAGATGAAAATGAAGCCAGCATTCTGTCTTTATAAATGGGAACGTAGGATTGAAATTGGTACTATCTGATTGGATAATAATTGAGCATTTGAAAGATTGGTCTTTAAATGGAAATGGTGTGATGGAACATTGGTCACATGACCAAGCACTCAGTTTGTTGACTGATTGGTCTCAAAGGTCTCCCATTGGGCTCCTGTCCATCTTCACTTGCCACACAAATGCTAGTCCCTTTGCCCAAGGAACTTTGTGGTTTGAAAGGGGGCTGGCATTTTGGTTGAAAAAACCGATCTTCTAGCTTTTGTTGTTCAGTTCAACCATAACTCACGAACCACAGTAGTTTTTGCCACTGATATCACAGGTTTTGTTACGAAGGATATGGAGACTTTGGTGTTTATCAACACTGGAGTTGTAAAAGAAGATTTCCTCACATTTAGGGTATGGTGATACACCAGCCAACCACCCACGCAATGAATTTGCTCCGAAGAGTACCATAATTAATGGAGGCACAGCCGTGCCTCCATTGTTAAGGGCTGTCAGTAAAAAACACATTCCGCCATGTTAAAGTGATAATTGGGGGGGGGGTCATTCTAACAGCCATAAAATCGAAAATGTTTCATCAACCTTTCTGAAATCTACAGGTGCCAGAAAGAAATGTTTGTTTTACATTACCTGAAAATTTCAAGAAGATTGGTGAAAGATTGAGGGAAGGAGAGCAGTTTAAGGTAGAAAAGGAATACAAACCTCTCTCCCTGCTTTTGTAAAATTTACTTCCGGGTTGAGATTTTTTGTGCTCTCAATTTGCATAATTTCTAGAGCCTTATTAACTAATCCAGTGATGGGGTCTTCTTCCTCCTTGACTGTAGTTGATGGAAAGCTTTTCGTTTTTTTAAAATTCCCTTCGGTTGACTTTTAAGGACTATTTTAACCTCTCATTCAAGTCAATGAGGCGGCCATCTTCCCTCATAACGCGACACTGACACACGCTCAGTAGCATCGCTCTCCCCCCTCCCTCCTGCCTTAGAATGTGGGGTGGGTGAATGAAATGGCCGCTGCCTCTATAGCACAGACCTTTTGAGTGAAGAAGAAGAGTTTCTCTTTTATCTTCTGGAACATGCATTCCTTTGGCTCTGAGAGTATTTTGGACTATCTTCATAAGGCCAGTTTGCTCTTTTGCTCCCTGGTGAAGCAGGGTGTGGTTCCTCTGGATCCATGACAACCTGATCTTCAGATCTCTCCTGGGAATAGGTGGCTATACCTTTCTTTCTATCCCCCCCACCCCATACACACATAGTGTTTCTTCCCTCTTTTCTAAGAGTTTGGTCCATACTGCTATAAGCTGAAAGCTTCAAACACTTCATTTAATTAGTTTGGGCCGGTGTTAAGTTTTAAGTACAACGTTGAAACCTTTCAAAGTGCTTCTGGGCCTACAACATTGGTTTCGGCCTAGTTACCCTGTTTTTCTAATAAGGTTTAGAAACAGTTGAGCTGTCGTTTATTTTGCATGGTGTACACACATGGATTTTCTTTCTAATCCTTGCAGTCTACACTGGCTCCCTCCTTGATGTGTTTTGGGATGCAGACAAACCCTTTTTTGTTCCAGCAGGCCTTTGGCAAATCATCTGGACCTCTGTCTATACCTTTGACTTTTAAATTGTTATGTATTTAAAATGTTTAAAATGCTTTAATATTGAAAAGTATTTAATTATATTTTTAACTTTTGTATATTTAGGCTGACCATATGAAAAGGAGGACAGGGCACATGTAACTTTAACAGTTGTAGAGAAAAGGGAATTTCAGCCAGTGTCATTTGTATGTAATTAGTCCCTGGTGAAATTCCCTCTTCATCACAACAGTTAAAGTTGCAGGCACTATACTAGAGTGACCATATACAAAAGAAGGCAGTTCATGTTGGAGGTGGGTGCCTGCAGGTAAAGGGCTTGAGCTTGGGGTCAGGGTTCCAGGCAGTGTGCATTGGTTTGGGGAGGAGCTCATGCTTGGGTCTCCTGTGTGGGGGCTTGTGCTAGGAATGTGTGTCTGGGGTTGGGGTTCATGTGAGGGTGGCTGTCAGGGGGTGGAGGCTCATGCCGGGTGTGTGGGGTCTAGGAGGGAGCTTGATTGGGATCTGGGGGGGCAGTTGGAGAAGTGGCTCATACCTCAGTCTCTTCAAAGGAGGGTTGTGGCCAATCTAACTCGTGGGATGGAAAGGGGGTCACAGAGGTGGACCCAAGAGCACCTATTTTGCTATATACAAGCCTTTCGCCACAGAGTTCTACCCACCAACCTGCACCCTCTCCCAGACATATCTCCAGAATAACAAAGAAAGTAGTTTGTGGCAAAGCCCACTTATTGAAAGCAATGGGGGGAGAGGAAGAAACCCATTTCACAGGCAGCAGGCAGTTAAAGTCAGTGACTGCAAGAGAGAGAATAAGTTTGGATTACACCATCACGGCGTATTAAATTCACAGAACCAACAGAGAGCAGGGTGTTTTGTTTTGTTTTTTAAAAAAGATGACTAAGAGCGCTCTAGAGGACATAATTGTGTCTATTGTGTGGCAGTGTGAGCAGCAAAGGAGGCTTACTTTGCTGCCTCCATCGTGTCATCAAGTAGCCATCCAGCAGAGCTTTTTAGAGTGGTCTGGGGGTTAACACTCTCCACAGCAAATGGGGCCCTGGTTCCCACTGTGACCTTTTTGCATCTCACTTTGAGGACAAAATCACTTCTCTCCACAGCAAACTTGATGCTGTTATTAGCACAGTTCCAGTCGAGGTGTCTGATACCACAATCTGCCCGATTTTGTGGGATCAGTTTCAGCTGCTGTGGCCTGATGATGTTGACAAGCTACTTGCAGCAATGCAAACAACCAGATGCCCTCTCGATCCTTGCCCCTCTTGACTAATAAAAGCCAGCCAAGGGGGGTTGACTGGATGGGTCCAGGGTGTGGTGAATGCTTCTCTATAGGAAAGGGTGGTCCCTGCTGTCCTTAAAGAGGCGGTAGTGTGACCACTCCTGAAGAAGCCCACTCTGGACCCAATGGTAATAGACAAGTATTGACCAGTTGCAAATGCCCCTTTCTTAGGGAAGGTATTGGAGAGGGCCATAGCAGAACAACTGCAGGCACTCTTGGAGAACACTGATTATCTAGACCCATTTCAATCTGGATTTCGACCTGGTTATGGGTCTGAATCAGCCTTGGTCACCCTGATGAATGACATTTATCGAGAGACAGACAGGGGGAGTGTAACCCTATTAATTCTGCTTGATCTCTCACTGGCTTTTGATACCATCAGTCATGGTATCCCCCTCAATCGACTCTGTGGGATGGGCATTGGAGGCATTGTGTTCTCGTGGTTCCGGTCCTACCTGCATGGTCGATTTCAGAGAGTAACATTGGGTAATCATTTCTCGGCCCCTTGGCAATAAACTATGAGGTACCGCAGGGCACCATCTTGTCCCCAATGTTGTTTAATATCTATATGAATCCTTTGGGGGCGGCCATTAGAGGATTTGGAGCAAAATACCATCAGTATGCTGACACACAGCTCTATCTCCCTGTGATATCTGAATCAGGAGAGGCTGTGCAAGTCCTATATCAGTGCCTAAACTCAGTAATGGGCTGGATGAGGACCAGTAAACTGAAGCTGAATCCTGGCAAGATGAAAGCTTTGTGGATAAGTGGTTCCTGAGTCCAGGAAATAGGCTCATTGCCTGTTTTGGATGGGGCTGCACTCCCTCTGAAAGATCAGGTTTGTAGTTTGGAGCTACTCCTAGATCTATCATTGTCGCTGGAGACCCAAGAGGCTATGGTAGCTCAGAGTGCCCTTTACCAGCTTTGTCTGGCTTGCCAGCTACGGTCTCTTCTGGACAGATATAGCTTGGCCACAGTGGTGCGGCATTAGTAACCTCAAGACTGGATTGCTGCAATGTGCTCTATGTGGGGCTGCCCTTAAGACTGCTCCGGAAGCTGGAGCTAGTACAGAACACAGCAGCTTGGCTGTTGTCAGGAACTGCCTCTTTTCAGCATATAACTCCTTTGCTGAGGGAATTGCACCGGCTACCAGGCCAGGTTTAAGGTTTTGGTTCTAATGTACAAAGCCCTAAACAACTTAGGACCAGTATACCTGAGAGAGCGCTTTCTCCCTTACCAACCTGCCTGATCACTGAGGTCGTCGGAGGGAATGCTCCTGGTGGTTCCACATGGACCTATGGCCCAATTGGAATCCACCAAGAGAAGCCTTTAGTGTAGTGACCCCTTCTCTGTGGAACTCTCTGCCACTGGAAGTCAGGCAGGCACCAACAATAGGCTGCTTCCAGCATCTCCTGAAAACAATTATGTTTTGAAAAGCCTTCCTCAACTGACTAGCCACTGTTTTTCTGGTTCCTTTGTTTTTAAATTGAACAATTTTAATTTACTTTTTAAAATCTGCTTTCTTTTATTGTTTATACCTATGTTCACCACTCTGGAATCTGTGTTATAGAATTGAGCAGTATATAACTATTGTAAATAAATAAACAAATAATAAATAAATAAAGTGGCTTAAAAAAAACACCCAGATTTATCCAGAGTATGTCACAGCACAGAGAAAGGCACTTATAGACAATCCCACTTGGGAAACCAGGAAACCCATTTAACATGCAGGCAATCTAAGAGTCAAGAACAGTAAGTGAGAGTGTGTGTGTGGCCCAGCAAACACTAAATAGGAGGAATTTAGCCAGGAATAATGTGCACCACCAAAAGGAAAGAAAGGGTTTTTAAAACCACATGTTCACAATGTGACTCAGATGCATTATATAGAAAAACAAAATGGATTCCAAGCCCAAATTTTCAAACACTTCAATCCACCAACCCCTCCCCTCCTCTGCAAATGTATCCAGAGTAACAGCATAGATAAAGCAATTTCTAGCAGAACTGGCTTCTCCAACACTGAAAGCAAAGGTGGGGGACCATTTCTCACACATATACACACGCTTACATAGGAGTAAGTCTCACTGCTGTATATATCCCATCATTTAAAAGCACTTGGCACACACAAGCAAATAATGCCAATGCATTATATCACAGTAGTAGTAGTAGTAATAATAATAATGATGATGATGATGTCATTTTAAGTTGCAGCATCATAAATTGAAAACAGTTTATATTAAGCATGGAATTCATCCACTTGAAGCACTATATACAAATGCACATACAATCTGCAAATCCCCACCCCCATATACACCAAGCCCAAATACATTGTTACTCAATGTGGTAGCAAAGATATACAATGCATTCCCCTAACCCCAATTTAGTCAGTCACAACTAGGGATGTGCATGGACCCCCCGGATTGGATCGGGACCCGGATTGGGGCCTCCGATGTTGTCCTGGATCGGTTCGGACAAAATCGGAGGTCCCTTGGATCAGACCCGATCCCGATCCAAAAATTGGACGTCCGATTTTTGGATCGGCCGCCATTTTTGGTGTTTTCGCCATAGGCTTGCATTGGCAGAAAGAAAGCTTTCCCCCAATGCAAGCCTATACGGAAAACATGGTGGTGGGTGGGTGAGTGGGGGCCTAACTCCCCCCTCCCTGTCCCTTCCCCCCCACTCGCACTGTTTACCTGCTAGGGCGCCCACTTCCGTCTGCTGCTCCGATCTACTGAGAAACAGGCTTCACGGCCTGCCTCTCAGTAGCGTGCCAGGTGATGATGTCATCATCCAGCGCACTACTGGGAGGCAGGCCGTGAAGCCTATTTCTCAGTAGATCGGAGCAGTGGACAGAAGCGGGCGCCCCGGTAGGTAAGTGGGTCCCTCCCCCTCGCGCTCCTTACCTGCCGGGGCCATCCTCTGCCATCCGTGGGCAGCAGCAGATGGCCCCGGCAGGTAAGACCCCGCCTCCACCTCGAGCTCCTTACCCGCCAGGGCCGTCCGCTGCATCCTTCACGCCTTTTCACAATTTTATCTTGCATTTTCACACTCAACAAATTCTACCATAGCCTGTGTACTAGAAGAACTCTTCACAGATCTATATTTCAAAGGGCAACACTAGCTTCTGTCCATGAGGTCCTACATGGGTGGCTAATCTTCCCCCCCCCCATAACACTCCATAATAAGCTTTATTCTGCACCAAAGCTAGCTATCCACTAGGAAATTACCATAGCTATCCATGTGCAAAATTTGATCGGACAAGGAGGAGTTTAGCTAGAGCTCCAAAACTGATCTTTTGCCCCTACGGGAAAAATGAGCAAAATGGTGTTCCCAACCACAACTATCAGTGGCCTGACCAGACCACTCACATTGTAGAATAGTCTTCCTCAACCTGGGTCCCTCTGGATGTTTTGGCCTTCAAGTCCCATCATCCCTGACTATTGGCCACACTGGCTGGGGCTAGTGGGAGCTGTAGTCCAGAACATCAGGAGGAATGGAGTTTTAGGAATAAAGCAGCTTAAAACGAGCCACTTCACTGCTGAAAATCACCCTCTCCCAAAGCTGATTTTCTCAGCATACATATGTGTGTGTGAGATACATATATATATATATATATATATATATAGTGTAGCTTGGTCCACAGAATGCTCCTGTTTTGTGTAAGCTGATCTTCTTAGACCCCTGAATATTGACATGTTTGCTTTTGAATTTGCCTGTTAAAAAAAGGTTTAAGGGGGGAAATGTTTTTTGTATGTGTTCCTTTTACACATGTATGTCAGGTGAACATAATATGTTTATCCAACAGCAGACAAGTATACATATACTTGACCATATGACATTGTAACATATGAAATTATGGCTCTATATGTTTTGTTGAAAAATATATGAAATTTATGGTGGAAATGAAACGTGATAATACATATGCCCAAGCCAAAAAAAAAAAAAAAAGTAACACAGCTGAACCATCAAGCTTATTTCTGGGCATTTGAAAAAGAAGCAGGTGTTGTCCAAACAGAGGATTTATTACAGCATGCTGTTTAGCCCTCAAGCTCCTTCTTCCAAAAGTTTGTTTTTTAATACAATAAATCTTCTTTATTATATAGGGAAACGTATTTCTATAACTAGAATAGGACAGCGCATTTATAAAGCTTCAGGGACTGGGACAATCTGATATCATTTGAAGCAGGTTAATTTTCTGAAGTTTTAATGACCCTGGTCAGATGACATGCTAGGATATGGGGGTTAAGCATTTTGAGCAAAACATTATGTTGTGTGAACCATGACTTAGCGTGTCATGTGAATAATTCCTAACCATGGTGGCTATATAAACACGGTTCGAACATGCTCCCTAATCATTTGCCACAAAAGAGTTAGCAGCCTAATCATGGCTTAGCATGTTGTCTGAATAGGTACAACATAACACTGCTTAGATTTGTATGCAGAAACAAGTTCTGCATTCTGCAGGTCTCTTCCTAATCCCTTCTGGCAGGACTATCATGTAGAGAGAAACTTAATTTTAAAAGCAATACATACAGAATCATTATAAAACATAACTAGTTGTCCAAGTATAGACCTTGAAAATATATCTATTATGATCTTTATGTTCAAATACAAACACTACAATCCACAAACATCTGTGACAGTATTTGCATGCAAGTTACTAAACACCTGTCCTCTAGCACTGTGAGAAATCATTGGGTTGCATTATTGGGTTGCAGGCAGAAGTCTCCTCCGTTCCCCACCCTGTAAGTGTTTTTTTTCTCAAGCAGGCTGTCTCCACCCATTTTATGTCTATTGCAATCCCCGGTGGTACATCCCAGGCCTTTCCTGAAGTCCCCCAATTTACAGGAGAGGTTTTTCATGGGGTGCAGGGGCTGAAGTAGAGAGGGTAGGAAAGCTGCACTGCAAGACTGGACTTCCACTTGTGCAACTCTGGCATATCTAAGGATGAGTTAAAACATGGTATTGCCAGTGGCAAAATGCAGTGCCACAGAATGCAGTAGCCAGAATGAAGTCCAACATTGGAACAGATGCAGATACAACCATAGGGGATCCTGCTTCACTTAGCTACCTCTACAGAAATACTACAAAATGGTACAACAGGGCCCCCAAGAGTAGCAGCACAGATTTATTTATACTCACTTGTTTCTCATATAGTTGAAGGCGGCTTACAAAAATAATAAAAATACAATAAAAACAGCAATATACAGAAAGGAACAAATAACAATAAAAGCCAACAATAAAACAGTTTAAAAACAATTGCAGCAAAGTATAATGAAAAGCCAGAGTAAAAAACCAGACTAAAAGACCAGAAGAAATTTGTATAGTTATGGTAGGAAAGCTATAAAACTCAGCATCTAAAGGTCAAACACCTTCCTAAATAGGAAGGTCTTAAATGCGGAGGTGAAAGGCCAACAATGAGTGGAAAGGGCAAATGTTGCTAGGAAGGGAGTTCCAAAGTCTGGGCATGGCAACAAGAAAGCCCTCTCCATTGTTCCAACTAAATGTGAGTTTGGAATTGAGAAGAAGGCCTCTACTGAAGGTCTTAATGATTAGGCAGGCTCATATGGCAGAAGGCAGTCTGCCTGGTCTAAACTGGATAGGGCTTTAAAGGTCATAACCAGCATTTTGAATTTGACCTGAAAACAAACAGCAACCATATACAGTTCTTTCAGCAAAGGGGGGCATTTTCAATCTTCTAGACACTTCTCCAGAAATAGGGGCATACTGGTGCATCAGCCTAAACTGGGCAAAGGAATTTCAGGCCACAGCCATCACCTGCACATCCAGGATGGTCCAGAGAATCCTGGTCAAGGGACACATGTTCAAGAGGATAGAATCACAATAGATGACCCCACCTTTCCATCCTCTGCTGTATGGGGAAACCTGGAGGATGTAACTGAAATAGGGTTATCCTACTTGTTTCTTCCAACAAGGTCTCTATATTCATGTCCTTGAAAGGCTTTAGAAAGTTAGAGGCATCCTAAATTCCTCCCACTGGTTGCTAGAATGTGCCCATATTTTTCTCTTTACTTGCTAAAGCAGAGAAATGCTTTCAACTGGTCTTTAGCTCAATGTTAGTTAAGGAAATTTGTCCCATAGTATGGTATCTAAAGTATTTTTATAGTCTTCTTTTATTATTTGGCTGGTTACAAGGGAATTTATCAGTGCACTAGATTTTTTTCAGACAGGATGTACTAGAATCAATACATTTTCAAGCCCACATTTTTCTTAGCCATCTATTCCATGGGGGTTACTATAACAACACATACAAAAGTGTAATTTAAAATTCACTATATATTGAACATTTTGCTTGTAAAAGAAACTGCACATTCTCCAACACAAGTCTGTTGTTAATAAATAAATAATAAAAACAGGTGCCCTTGCACCTCGTTAAGAAAATTAGTAACTTTTATAAAAGTTAGAATATATAAAGTACTTTTGAGAGTTTGTGAAGTGATAACTTCAAGTTTTTCTGTGTTCTGCAATCTCAATGGGTGCCAATTACCTGCTGCTGAAGTCAATGAAAATATTTCCATTGATTTTAGTTCTTCTTTCATGGATCTTCATAATTTGGATAGTTGTGATGACCCACAGAGCTGTAGCAACATGGAACAAATCTGTCCCAATGGGTGACATATCAGTTATAACCAGTTGTGGTGAGCCACACAGCTGGGCCAATGTGATGTTGTAGGCCTCCATGAAATGCAACAGTTGTGACATTATACCATTACATCAATTTTCACATTTCATCTTGTCTACATGTAGCCCGATCCAATATATGTTTGCTTTGGGGAGAAATGGGATTCAGTTCCTAATAAATGTGTGCAGGACTGCACTCATAAATACCTCAAATCTGTATAGCACAGTAAGCATTATCATGTAATGCTAAACCATAGTTAAGGCTGATAAGGGATGGAGAAGACAGGAGGAAAAGGCATGGCACACATATTATGGAGAACATAATAACAGCCATGCTCAATCAGAGCAGCATTCTGCTCACACAGTGGCCAACCAGCTGTCGGTGCACAAGCAAGACATGGGTGCAACAGCATCCTGCCACCCATGTTCTTCAGCAACTAGTGTACATAGTACACAACCTTCTCCTCCAGGAATTTGTCAACCCCCCTTTTAAAGCCATCCAACTTGGTGGCCATCACCACATCTTGGTGAATTCCATAGTTTAACAATGTGTTATGTGAAGAAGTGCTTCATGGGATGACCCCGGGTTCTAGTATTATGAGAGAGAGAGAAAACTGTCTCCCTATTCACATTCTCCACACAGTGCATAATTTTGTAGACCTCTATCATGTCTACCCTTACTCTCCTTTTCTCCAAGCTAAATAATCCAAGACATTTTGACTTTCTCTCATAGGGGAGTTGCTTCAGCCACTTGATCATTTTAATTGCCCTTTCTGTATTTTTCCAGCTATATAATATATTTTTTTAGATGCGGCGACCAGAACTAAATACTGTATTCTAAGTGTGGTCGCACCATAAAAGTGAATAAGGGTAGTATAATATTGGCAGTTTTATTCTCAATTCCTTTTCTAATAATGCCTAACATGAAGTTTGCCTCTTTCACAGCAGCCACACACTGGGTTGACATTTTCATTGATCTGTACACCACAACCTCTTTCTTGGTCAAACACTATTTCAGTTCCCATGAGATTTTACTTGAAGTTGGGATTTTTTTGCCCCAACATGCATCACTTTACACTTGCCTACATTGAGTCGCATTTGCTATTTAGATGGCCATTTCCCCAGTTTGGAGAGATCCTTTTGCAGCTCCTTACAATCCCTTTTTGTTTCAACCACCTTAAATAATTTGGTGTCATCAGCAACAGGTTGAAAAGTATTGGTCCCAATACAGACCCCTCTGGGATCCCACTATTTACATTCCTCCATTAGGAGAATTTACCATTTATTCCCGCTCTGTGCTTTCTGTTCTTTAATCAGTTATTGATTGATAAGAGGAACTTATCTCTTATTCCATGACTGCTATGTTTGCTCAGGAATCTTTGGTGAGGGACTTTGGCAAAAGCTTTTTGAAACTCTAAGTAAATAATATCTACCAGATCACCCCCGTCTACATCTTTGTTGACACTCTCAAAGACTCTAAAAGATCAGTACTTACCTTTTTTCCATCTATATGCTACTAATTTTATCTTTACTAATGCTTTCAACCAATTTACCAGGAACAGACATTAAGCTAACGGGCATGTAGTTTCCCAGATCCCTTTTTAAAAATTGGTTTTACATTGGCTATCTCTCAGTCCAGGCCATCTCCCAATTTGCAAGCCATGGTCGTAAGATACCTGAGTTGTCACTGCACTGGGCTTCTATCATATTCTCAAACAAGAATTACATAAAGATAAATATCCATAACTTGCAGTTAAATTGAAACCAAGTTTTAGGCATATGGTTTCTATGCAAATAAGCTGTATTATACTGACTCATACTCAATGGCACATCTAATGCAGTATGATCAGTTCTCATGGACAGCAAGTCTAAAATGTTGTTCTTCTGGGCTTTAAGCAGAACTTTTTTTTACCAGTTCTTTACAGTTCCTTTTTAACAGGTGCCATATTTTGAAATAAGCAAAGGCCGTCAGGGTAGGAAAGTTGCCCTCATTCATTGTGCGCAAAGGACTCTTTTCTCTCCCACCCATCATGAACGAAAGCAGAGGCTTGGATTGCAATCCTATGAAGATTTACTTGGGAATAAGCCCCATTAAAGTCAATAAGGCTTACTTTTGGGAAATCAAGCATAAGATCAGATTGCTGGGCGATTGCTTGGCAATTCCCCCCCCCCCCCATGTATCTCCTCTGCTACTTTGACATAGGCTCTCTTTTTTGAAAAGTGGGAGAGGGAGTTAAAGAGCCCGTTGCCTGTGACTTGGACTGAGTAGCTAGGTGCATTATAAGGGGAGGGCTCTGTCACAGCATGTGTTGTTCACATTGGATGGAGGGTGTTCACTTAGTTATTACATTCTTTAAAAAACTTGTTTCATCTTAGAAACACAGAAATGTAGAAAAAGCAAGGCAGATCACAGACCCTTATCTCAATAATTTGAACATAAGTAAGATTTATCTTAAAGTACTACCAAAGCTGGGGTGAATACATATCTACAAACAAAGAAATAATCAAAATGGTCCTTCCTATTTGAATAGATTG